>CAUHTR010000343.1:30000-145666 GCA_959609185.1 Schmidtea polychroa | reverse complement strand
AACAAAGACATTTTTTTTTTCAAGGTCATTTGTAGAACAAAGACATTTATTTTCAAGGTCATATTATTATTTTTCAAAAATATTATTATTTTTATTATTATTTTTCAAAATATTATTAACTGTGCCAGCGGAGTCCTACTTTTCGGGGCGCCAGAACTTTTGAGTTTTCAAAATTATTTAAATATTGATACATCATTTTGAAGCTTGGTGCAAGACCTTTCGAATGAGCTATTGAAAGTATCATCATCATCACTATTCATAAAGTTATTAACATTTTCCCGAGACCATTTTTCAAGGTCATATAATTATTATTATTTTTCAAAAATATTATTAACTGTGCTAGCGGAGTCCTACTTTCGGGGCGCCAGAACTTTTTGAGTTTTCAAAATTAATTAACAATTGATACATCATTTTGAAGCCCAGACGGAGATCTATCTTTTGAGCCATAGAAATAATTTTTATCATTAGTAGTATAAAAGTTATTAACATTTTCCCGAGACCATTTTTCAAGGTCATTTGACTATTTTATTATTATTTTTCAAAATATTATTATTTCAAGGTCATATTATTATTTTTCAAAATATTATTATTTTCAAGGTCATATTATTATTTTTCAAAATATTATTATTTTCAAGGTCATTTGTAGAACAAAGACATTTATTTTCAAGGTCATTTGTAGAACAAAGACATTTATTTTTTCAAGGTCATATTATTATTTTTCAAAATATTATTATTTTCAAGGTCATTTGTAGAACAAAGACATTTATTTTTTCAAGGTCATATTATTATTTTTCAAAATATTATTATTTTCAAGGTCATTTGTAGAACAAAGACATTTATTTTTCAAGGTCATATTATTATTTTTCAAAATATTATTATTTTCAAGGTCATTTGTAGAACAAAGACATTTATTTTCAAGGTCATTTGTAGAACAAAGACATTTATTTTCAAGGTCATATTATTATTTTTAAATTTTTAAAGGTTCCCGCCAACGAAAATTATTCATCGATAGCTCATTTTAAAGCTCAATCCAAGACCTTTCGAATGAGCCATATATCTCGTTATTCCAATTATTATTTCTAAAGATATTATTATTATTATTATTATTATTATTATTATTATTATTATTATTATTATTATTATTATTATTATTATTATTATTATTATTATTATTATTATTATTATTAATCTATATACTCCGAGTCTATATACTCATAGTCTATCCGACAAAATATTTTGTCCCCCTATGGGTAATGCTCACAAGGGTACTGCTCACGCTCAACAAATCAACAAAACATACATTTATTTAAACAATAAAATAATGTAAAATTAACAAAGGTAAACTAAATATTGATGTACTATTCGCAGCAATATTGTTTGAAATTGGTAACGTAGAATTGATTTTCAGAGATTCTATTGATCCTTTGATTGTTTGAATTTCTCTTAATAATAATTCAATCTTTTTTAACAAATAATCATGCTTCTTATCAATTATTTTCATATTCATTTTATTTTCAACAATAGAGTTATTGAAAACCTTAATATGATCAATCAATTCAAATTTTATATTTTGTATATATTCAAAATGATAGTTCATAACTGTTTTCTAAATTCTCCAATCTTTGAGATATTCTTTTTCCTGGATGCTTTGACCATTTTGGTTTGTCGAGAATATATAAAATATCCATCAACTTGGCTGTATTCGGACAAACACATATTGATTTATTAAAAGACTCCACTGTTATTGTTGTATTGTGTGAGCACACACTCGTTATAATAATTAGCAATATGAATATAGTTTTCATGGTGTATCAAATCAAAACCTTTCTTTTACATTTATAGTCTATCAACCAATCAAAATCATCCGGTATTAGTATAAATAAAACATCATATTTTAAATTATTGTAAAAATGTCTCAATTTATGGAAAATCTTTTAAGAGAAATCGTCAACAATAATATTATGGAAAGCCTAAGTTTCCTGGTCGAACGGACCGAAAAGATAATCGAAGGAAATCATATCGATTATCAAGATATGATCAATTGTGATTGCCTGGAAACGAAAAAATTCTATTTTAATAGGATTTTTAATTGTCTATGCGACGATCAGATGAAGTGGACCCGAATACTAGTAGGGTTCGCTTATATGAAAATAATAATCGAAAGAAGTCTATGGGACTCTGAACACTATTATCAGTGGTCTCAAGAAGTAATACTTTTTAAATCTATATTTTATTGATATTTATTTTCTAGATAATCAAGTCAAAGTTTCAGCCCTGGATTGAAGCCAATGGCGGCTGGGGCGTCTTGAATCAACTCGCCAGAAATGCGAAAGAAATAGATCGCCAGAAAATTAAATTTAAAAACTATATAAAACTTGCAACAGGTGTTGCTATTTTGTATGTTTTATGTCGATTTTTAAAATAAAAATTTGTATAGTTATTTTGTTTGATTTTTAAATAAAAGTTTAAATAAAAGTTTAAATAAATTTACAGACACTAAGATTTATTAATTAACACATTCACAGTCGTCATCTCCACATTTCATTATATTTTCAACGACATGATCAATACAATCATTCGTAATATTATCTTTAGATTCATCTTTAGGTTCCTCTATAGGTTCATCTATAGGTTCATAGATTTCCTCTTGAGTTTCTTCCTCATCAATTTCTTGAGTTTCTTCCTCATCATCAAATCCTGTATCTTGACTCTCAACTAACCAGCCGATATTTAAGGCATTTGTAATAGATAATATGTCCTCAATTTTCACACCAGATATTTCTGCTAACTTTTCCAACAAAAAGTTGATTAAAAATTCTAAATAATAAATAATTTGGTAATTAATTAATCATGTTAACCTTTTTCTGCAGTCATTTTCATCACTTTAAAACTATATTATACGTTTGTTTATAGATTTTCTTTGTTAAATTTGCATGTCATTTGCATTTATGTTGCAATTAATAAAGAGAAAAACAAATCTGACTAATACATTTATTAAATATAACATTAAAATATTTGTGAAAGTCTAGCAGACATAATTTTCCAAATAGGAGAATATACATCATTATTATCAACTTTATATCCCTGGATTGCAATTGTTATATACCAATTTTCATTTTCTTTGAAACTGATTTCATCAAAAGCATCATAAAATCTTGCATATCTATTGTTGAACCATGCATGTTGATTACATGATAGATTCGAATCTATCCGTTTAAAAACATCATCAATAGTTTTGACATCAATCATTGAAAGCGTGCCGGATAAGAATTGAAATTTAGTTGGAATTAGCTTGACTGGTGCAACCAATTTCATATTGATTTCTTCTTTCAAAAAATACATTTTGTAGTTGTGGAACATTTGAACTGGTTGTACCATTTCTTTTGGTTTTTCGGTGCTTGAAATTTTCTTGGTCATCGTGAATAATGAATAAATTGAAATGTTACAGGGTTTTTATACCTTTGACTCATGCATATCAACCAATCAGATTATAGCATGTCTTTGTTTAAATTGCATTCAAAATGCATCGATGTTGCATTGTTACATGTTTTGTTATATGTTTTATTATTAATGTTTTAATTATTACATGTTCTATTTACAGAATTATTATTTCATTATTATTAATGTTTTTACTATTATCATTATTATTAATGTTTTTACTATTATTACTATTATTAATATTACTACTATTATCAAATATATAAAACTAAATAATGAAAACTAAATAACATTTATTTAAAAACATTTAATTCGCCAAGTTCTTCATATGGTGAAAATCCCGAAGGGTTTTAACCAAAACCCATTCAACATATCGTTGATATCTGGCTTTGCAGCAGGAACAGCTATTGAAACATAAATATTCAGGATCCATATGTTTCATTGATCGGTTTATCTTGACATCCCACAGAAATTGATGGAAAATTTCCAATATCCTTATCCCCGTAACATTGAAAACTAAATCAGGGATTAATTCTGTATGCTTGTTATATACTGCGGCATTGATATCTGGATAATAAAATGCTAATTTCTTTAGCATGACTGCAACATATTCTTCTGAAAAAATATAGTATTTAAATTTGTAAACAAAAAATAAAAATTACCATAATTATCTATTTCCTTCATTAAATTCGCAGCGCTCGGAATTTTGTACATAGTGAAATAAATGAAATCTAAACAAAAAACCGTTTGTTTAAATCAATCAATAACCAATTAGAAATTAACCAATTAGAAATCGACCAATGAAATTATCTCATTTCGAACATTGTCAACAAATTCTCTATACTCTAAATTTCTCAACCCCAACATGACAACCTTTCCACTAGCAAACACGTTGACACATATAGGGTTATATTTTAATAGTCTTAGTGCCGGAAACAATTCCGGTTCAAACATACAATCACATTTTTTCGACATGTTATATAGATTGATACTATGTCCCATATCCATAGTAACGGTAATTGATTGGATTTTAATATTATTTATTCGATATTGTAATTTATTAATATCCAAAGGTTTCTTACATCCCATGATTCGGCATTTACCAGTCTTGAAAAATATTATCGGATATTTCCCGCTTCTATCGATAATTTGCTGAGGTTTCCCTGGTGGGAACCTCATATTCGATACATCAAAATTTCCTCGATAATTTATATTTGCTAACATTATTAAATCATTTATGAAAATTAGTCTTTATATACAAATTGAGCACGAGTTCATTAAATCATCGAATATAAACAAATACACATATATAAAATTTTTGAAATGGAATTAAGAAATGATGCAGTATACCAAATCGTTGGTCCGAGTGGTAGTGGAAAAACATTATTTGTTTGTAAATTACTAAAATCAAATTTATTCAAATCAAAATTCAACAGGATTTATTGGCATAGGGGTGCTGATGAAGAACATGGACATCAAGTTTCTGTAAATTAAAAAACATGAAAATAGTAAAGGGATTCGATAAAAACTGGTCCAGCCGATTAAAGAAAGGCGATGTCATTATTATCGATGATTTGTATCAAGAAGCTAATAAAGAAAAAGATTTTAATAATTTATTTACAAAGATCAGCAGACATGTTGGTGTAACAGTTATTTTCATAACACAAAATCTATTTCATCAAGGTGGGGCACATCGAACACGTAATTTAAATGTACAATATTTAGTTATTTTCAAGAATCCTAGAGATGCAACAGTGATTGATTTTCTTGCACGTCAAGCATACCCTAACAATCGTAATTTTCTTATCAGTGCATTTCAAGATGCTACAAAAATACCTCATGGATATATATTTCTTGATTTCACACAACAATGTCCCGATGATTTACGTGTAAAAACAGATATTTTCAACCCAAAAGGTGCCATGGTTTATAAACAAAGTTGAAAACCTCTATGAATAATAATGTTTCTAAAAGCAAGGGTGAAAAATATTAAGAAATTAAGAAAAGGTATTAGAAAGACTATTAAAGTTCCAAAAGTTCCACCAACAACTAGTTATACACCATCTAAAAAACTTGTAACTGAAAATTTCTCTGCAATGAATCTTATTTCGAAAAATCCTAAACCTAAACGTAAAACCCGTAAAACCCGTAAAACCGGTAAAAAAGTAGTTAAAAATCATCGCAGTTTTCCATTTTTTAATGCATTGTTAAAGGCCCCGAGTATAAAAAGAATGAATATATTGCAATCATTCCCAAATTTTGTTGTCGATGATTTACTCAATATTATACTTAAAGTAGTCAAAGGCAAAATTAAAATCAGTAAATCGAAAAAACATTTATTGATCAAACATAGGAAACCATTGTTATCTTTAGTAAATAATAAAAATCGTAAGCAAATGAGAAAAATTATATATAAACAACAAGGTGGATTTATTGGCGCATTAATACCTCTGGCATTATCATTATTAGGTGGAGTTGTAGGAAATCAATCATAAACAATGGGTGCTAATCCTTCATTGCCCGACATTAAATTTAATTTTAAATCTTCTTGTTGTAATGGAGAAGATTTGGACGAACCCAGAAGACGAAGCCGGTTTCGGTGGAGTGGCAAAATTAAACAAAAGAGTTCCGAATTCGAAAAAAGAAACCCAGAAGTGGTTATCAGATCAGCTTGCGTACAGTTTGAACAAACCAATGCGGAAAAGATTTCCAACAAGAGCGTATAAAACATTTGGTATTGATGATTTATGGCAAATGGATTTGATGGAGATGATACCTTATTCGAAAATTAACAATGGGAATAAATATATTTTAACATGTATTAATGTATACAGCAGGTTTGCACGAGCAATACCAGTCAAGGCAAAATCTGCAGAAGAAATGTCCAAGGCAATTAATATTTTATTTAAAGACGGACATCCTAATAACTTGCAAACAGATTTAGGTATTATTATTATTATTATTATTATTATTATTATTATTATTATTATTATTATTATTATTATTATTATTATTTTAGGTAAAGAATTCTATAATAGCAAAGTTAAGCAAATCCTCGATAAATTGAAAATAAATCACTATTCGGTACATTCTCAATACAAAGCTGCCCATGTTGAAAGATTTAATCGAACATTGAGAGATAGATTAAAGAAATTGTTCGTGCATCAAGGTAATAAAAAATGGGTAAATGCTTTACCGAAAATAATAACAAGTTATAATCATTCATCACATCGAGGACTGAATGGATTGAGACCGGTTGATATTACATCAAAAACACCAGTATCTAAGAAATCTGTAAAAATTGCAAAACCTAAATATAAAGTCGGTGACCATGTTAGAATTAGTAAAATTAGTGCATCACCATTTATTAAAAATTTTGATACAAATTGGAGTGATGAAGTCTTTGTAATTTCAAAAATAAATACTAAACAGAATCCTGTAATGTATGTCATCAAAGACAATGATAATAATATTGTACAGGGGAAATTTTATGAGCAGGAATTACAAGTCATTCCTCCCCCAAAAGTATTTAGAATTCAAAAAATATTGAAAACTAAAAAGGTCGGTAAGGATAAACAATACTATGTCAAATGGTATGGTTATCAAAACCCGTCATGGATATCAGCAAAAGACCTAGTAAAGTGAATTTTTATACTATTTTGCCGAGCAATAGTTGTCCATTAATTCATCCTGAAAATCAAGCAAGCAAATTCATCATCGAACTCCAAAACCCCATCTATTTGGATAATGACTGGGAAGTTGCTCTGTTGGATTTTACATTTGTATACAATTTATTCCCGATCTATAGCAAATCTGTTATTGAATATAATAAGAAAGTAGCAGTAACGGAATATATTAGTGTTCTTATTGATAAAGATAGTTATAACTTGACGAGTTCATCGAAATCAAGGAAACCTATAATTTATGATGATGGTCAATATATATACATGAATTGCTTGAATAAGCCATTCGAAATTATATTTTCTACAGTGGCTGATGCTAAACGTCTTGGATTTACTGATTTACGTAATGTATTTAATGATACAGTCAAAATAAATCTCTCTACACTTCCAAAATCTAATAATTTAGTGGAATTTAAATTTAAGCTATCATACATTGAAATAACAGAGCATGCATATACTTTTAAAGATAATTTATATATTACAGACCTCGAACAATTACAAACTTATTTAGGTGAGAATTGTAGCGATATTTTAACAGTTTTTGAGCTTCAAAAAGATAAAGTATTTAGATTTAGTATAAATTCTAATCTTAGTCAAGTTAAATTTGACTCAAATTTGACAAAAACATTAGGATTGATTAAACCAGTATGTACACAAAATGAACAAATTTGTGAAGGAACAAACAAACCGAAAATCCTTAAACATCATCAGCAAATGTTCATTTACAGTAATATCGTGGAACCAGTTATTGTTGGCGATTCTAGTGTTCCTTTAATGAAATCTATATGGATTGAAAAACATGATCAAGATGAAGTTGTACAAATCAATGTAGAAAATCCCATGTATCTACCTGTTTCAACATCTTGTATAAACAATATAGAAATAAATATAAGAGATGATTCTGGTCAATTAATCGAATTTCCAAAAGGTTCAAAAACTCATTTGACATTACATTTTCGTAAAATAAATGGCTAATTCTGATATTATTAGTATGTATAGTGGTAGCCAATCTGGTGGTGAATTACCATATTTTATTGGTAAACAGTACGGATCAGGATGGTTGAGAACAATTGGTAGATTTGCCCTGCCTATTCTTAAACGTATTGGTAGTTTTGGTATGAAAACTGCAAAAGATGTTATTATGAATGAACAGAAAATATTACCATCTCTAAAAACAAATGCTTTAGCAGAATTAGGGAAAGTTTTACCCGGGGTTGCAGGTATGTTTCAAAAAGAAAAACCTCCAGCTCCAGCTCCAGCTCCAAAACGTAAAAGACATGGAATATCACGTATAAACAAACGAATGAAAGGACATGGAACTATATTTGCAAAATGATTTGTGGTAAATCTGAATTATGTATATTTGATAGACCGTCGCCCCAGGCTGTAATAGAATTTGGGGCATTTGAGGAAGTTTTTCCTATGAATTCAATTACCGATAGTAGAAATGATATCGAGTTTTATATTAATGGTTCGCAAACCGAATATTTAGATTTGAATGATACTTTATTGACTGTTCAGATTAAGGTTGTAGATAAAGATAGAAAAGTTTTGGATGCCAATGCAGATGTAATACCGAACAATTTCCTGTTTCATACTCTGTTTAAAGATGCCGTGTTGGGATTTAATAATATCAAGATTGAGGGCGGAAATAATACATTCATTCACAAGGCATTAATAGAAACTATTTTAAATTACAATTCCGATACTAAAAATACATGTCTTACTCCTATGGGCTATGCAGCAGCAGATGATGAAAGAAAAAAGTGGGTAAAAGGCTCAAAGGTTTTCACCATGTGCTCATCATTACAACTTGATTTTATGGATCAACCGAAATATTTACTACCGGGAGTTAATGTACATATTAGACTGAAAAGGTCTGATTCTGCATTATCTCTTACTAGTGCAACTACTGCACCAATATGTCAATTAGTTGATGCAAAATTATTGGTGAGAAGAGTTCGAGTAGACCCTTCAGTATTAGCTGGTCATCAATTGGGTCTTAATTCAAAACATGCAATTTATCCATTAAAAACAAAGGAAATTGTACAATTTGCTATTGCTAAAGGTGCTTCATCATTCTATAAAGAACAAATATTTGGTGACAGAAGAATGCCTAATTTTATTCTGATAACATTTCAAAGTGAAGCACAATATAATGGATCATATACTGCATCCAGCTCGATTTTCAAAAACTTTGGTGTTACATCATTGACTTTGTCGAAAAATACTGATTATAGAGAAACATATATTCAAGATTTCGAGAATGATAATTACTGTGCGACATATATGCAGAGTATTGTTAGAAATCTGGGTTATTTAGATAAAAATTTGAATTGCGGAATAACTCTAGAAGATTTTAAAAGCAAATACCCATTTTTTACATTTGTTTTAGCCCCTGATTTTGATTTAAATCAAAGTCAATTACCTCAAAATGGAAATTTACGACTGGATATAAAGTTTGCAAGAGCTATTACTGAACCAGTACATGTTATAATATATGGAGTATTTGAAAATGAAGTTCAAATTACTGCAAATAGAACTGTGTTGGTATAAATGTATACAGAAACATAAAAAGTTATCATGGAGTAAGTTGTTTTTTATACTCTGGATTTATTTAAATAGTTCTGTTCAGGTCAATAAAATCGGAAAACAGATATTGGGAAATGAATTTGTTGGAGTTTTTCCTCTTGATAAAATTCCATATTTGAGCAATAATCAAGCAATAATCGTCAATACTCAATCGTCTCATCTTGGTGGAGAACATTGGATAGCTATATATGTGAAACCTGGTAATATATTCGTGTTCGATCCTATGGGTTTTTATTACCCGGCTTTGTTGATATCAAAACTACAAACAATGGGGAAACCTATTGTGTATAATAAAACTATGTTTCAAAATCCCTTGACCCAAACATGTGGTCAACATTGTTTAGCTTGGTTATTGTACAAAAAATTTGATGTTTAATAAATGTATCCTTTCCTTTATTGTTGTGGTTATTAATATTATTATTATTATTTTGAAAAAATATTATTATTTTGAAAAATATTATTATTTTGAAAAAATATTATTATTTTTAATTAATTTTATTATTATTTGCATAAATATTATTAATTCTACATAAAGAACACATTTGCCTGATGCATGCACAGTGCAAGTTAACAAAGGCATGACTAACAAAGGCAGTCACATGTTTTTCTGAATGATTTATGTTACATACATGCATGCGTGTGATTGGTTGAGTTAGTAAAATATTCAGTGTAAATGTATGTGTGTCTATATTCTCATTGGTTGGGACAGGAAAATATTCATTCTCTTTATAAACATTGACAAATCTAAAATTTGTCACAATTATTTCAAAATTTTTAAAAATCTATTCGAATTTCAAAATGGCAAACAATAATAATAATCGCATCTTGAGAGGACTTTTGACGAGTGGTAATTTATTTTATTTTATTTTATTTTATTTTATTTTATTTAGATATAGTAGATTGGTTTGAAGTCACAGAAAACGAAGATATTCTGAATCTGGATAATATATTCGGTAAATTTATTATTATTATTTTAATTTTTATTATTATTTTCTTTAGAACCTATCATCATTAGCGATGATGAGGAAGATGATGTAGTTTTTATGGGAGAAATGAATGCCCCAGTTAATGATGGGCAAAACAATGTTGTCAAAGAAAAAAGTAAATTTAAATATTTTTTCATTTTATTAAATTAATTTTTTCATTTTAGAAAATGTTTCAATTTTCAATGTTGATATTGACGAAGAAATTATTAAAAGCATCTCTGAAGATGATGTAGTTTTTATGGGAGAAATGAATGCCCCAGTTAATGATGGGCAAAACAATGTTGTCAAAGAAAAAAGTAAATTTAAATATTTTTTCATTTTATTAAATTAATTTTTTCATTTTAGAAAATGTTTCAATTTTCAATGTTGATATTGACGAAGAAATTATTAAAAACATCTCTGAAGATGAAAGCCTGTCTGAAGAAGAAGAAAATGATTTATGCCTGTCTGAAGATGATTCCGATATGGATTCGTTATGTTAGATTTATTTATTTTTAATATATTTTTTATATGTCTTTTAAAATTTATAAGGAATTTTTAAATATTTTCATATTAATTTCATTTATTTCTTAAAAACTTTTGTAATTAATTTATAACGAATTTATGATGAATTTATGAAGAAAATGATTTATACCGAATTAATAAGAAAATGATTTATGAAGAAAATGCTATATGCCTAAATTAAGAAGAAAATGATTTATGATGAAAATGCTATATGCCCAAATTAAGAAGAAAATGATTTATGATGAAAATTAAGAAGAAAATGATTTATGATGAAAAATGATTTATGAATTTATGATGAAAATGATTTATAACCAAAATTATGAAGAAATTATGCCTAAAATTATGATGAAAATGATGAAATTTATGAAGAAAATGATTATATGAAGTAAATACTACTTTTTTGAAATATAATGAAATTATTGTGAAAATATTTAAAATTATAGTTATAAAATAAAACCTTGTAGTTTGCTATGTGCATCTACAATAGTTAAAATACTTATAATATTAATAATAATAATAATAATAATAATAATAATAATAATAATAATAATAATAATAATAATAATAATAATAATAATGTAGTCTACAGTGAGCACGTAGCTACATAGTAGTCTGCAGTCAGCATGCAGCTACTGCTCTCTAATAATATTAATAATAATAATAATAATAATAATAATAATAATGTAGTCTACAGTGAGCACGTAGCTACATAGTAGTCTGCAGTCAGCATGCAGCTACTGCGCTCTAATAATATTAATAATAATAATAATAATAATAATAATAATAATAATAATAATAATAATAATAATAATAATAATAATGTAGTCTACAGTAAGCATGTAGCTACATAGTAGTCTGCAGTCAGCATGCAGCTACTGCTCTTTAATATAATAATAATAATAATAATAATAATAATAATAATAATTGACCCATAATTTCTACTAGTAGTTTGCAACTACATCTCTCTTATAATAATAATAATTGACCCATAATTTCTACTAGCAGTTTGCAACTACATCTCTCTTATAATAACTTTAAATTAATAATAATAATAATAATAATTGACCCATAATTTCTACTAGTAGTTTACAACTACATCTCTCTTATAATAATTGACCCATAATTTCTACTAGTAGTTTGCAACTACATCTCTCTTATAAAAATAATAATAATAATAATAAAAATAATAATAATAATACTTTTAAATTTCCACGTCTTTGTTAGTTTTGATCTAATAATATACCCTTTATTAATAATTGTTAATAGTTATCCCGTTTTATTGTCTAATAAAACTGAATAACTACTAACAATTGATAATAAAGATATTACAACAATATTACAACAATATTTAGATAATTATTAAATAAATTTATTAATAGGTAAATTATATCCTCGTTATTGTGTTTCTTCGACTGGGCATACTAAAGTATGTCACAAAAATATGAGAAAATACTATGGGCATAAATTCTATGGAATCAAATACTATTTATGCCCAATATGCCAGACTTCCCAACCTATAAAATATAGTGATTTTTATAATAGTCATTCTAATCATTTAAACCAATTTCCATCAAATAAAAAGAAACTTTTTAATAAGTTAAATAAAAATAATACAGCACAAACTATAAATAATACAGCACAAAATATCAAAACTATAAATAAAAATGTGAATAGCACAACACAAAATACTAAACATATCAAAAATGTGAATAGCACAACACAAAATACCGAACATATCAAAAATAAAAATGTGAATAGCACAGCACAAAATGTAATTAATAATGTAATTAATAATGTAAATAATAATGTAAATAAAAAACGGCCTGCTGTTACTCCTGTGTCTTGTGTTCCATCTAAAATTGTTAAAGTTATTGATGGTGGTGATGAAATAGATAATATTCTAAATAATATATTAAATAATAATCAAATAGGTGGTTCAGTTGATATAGACAACGAGCCAGAAATAGAATTAGATTTTAAGGGGGCTAGAAAAAATCTAAGGTTTGACGTGGAGAAAGACGCCTTAGTACAAATATCCATAACACCAAAAATTATTCAAAAATTAATATCAGAAATGAACGGTATGGGGCCCGTTAAAATTCAGTTCACGGTTCTGATTCAATTTGAGAAAGACGGCGAATTAAAGGATAATTTCTTTTCTAATAACGCCGAAGTTTTTACGGAAAACTTTTTAATAAATGGCATCACTAAATTAAATAATAAGATAGAAAAATTTACATATTTAGGTAGCGGATGGCGGGTTGTTAAAATTAAAGAAATCGACTTTATAATAAATAAGTATAAGATTATGAATAGGTTAGCTGGACATAGTTATATCCCCACCCCAGCGGCTTTAAAGTCTAAAAAAGCCATTGTTAATATTAAGAACACAGATGATATGTGTTTTATATACAGCGTTCTAGCCCTCTTAAAGCGTGATGTTATACGCAGAAATAAACATCGAGTTAGTGCTTACCAAAATTATTTGGATGAAATTAATTTTGACCCCATTAGTGATTGCCCTATGAGATTAAGTAACATCCCAAAATTCGAACGCAAAAACCGTGAACTTAACTTAGCGATTAATGTTTTAATATATAGAAATAAGCCAGCTAAACCTGTCAGCAATGATGATGATTATATCCCTCATCACCCCCAGTTAGACATTATTCACCGATCTAAGGTCATAGGTGGTGAACCAATATATTTACTTTTATTAGAAGACGGTGATAATTTTCATTACACCGCAGTTTTTGATCTTCAAAAACTAATGAATTCACACCCAAATAGCTCCTGTCACCTTTGGATTCGCGTCAACTGGTGCCCACATTGCCTTAATGGCTTCAGACATAGGAGCGCTTATGATATCCATGTAGACCTATGCCGTAAGAATCAAATAGGTTCTACTTTATATACATTACCTAAAGAGAAAAATTTAATATTTTCAAACTACGCAAAAACAGTAACCCCGCCATTCGTAATATATGCAGATTTTGAGTCGATTTTACCTGAGGATATCACACACCATCAGAAACATATGCCGATAACAGCAGGCATGTTACTAATTAATAATTATAACAAAACTAAATTTTATTATGAGTTTGTTGGTGAGGATTGCGTGCTGTCTTTCTTGCATAAGGTGGAGGAAATTGCTGTCACAATTGTCCTGCCATATTACGAAATTAACTGTAATAAACCTATGCAAACCTTGTCTTTCGCTGAAGATCGTGCTTTCTTTGATTCCAGGACCTGCTATCTTTGTAAAAAATTTATTAGAGATAGAGTTAGGGACCATTGTCACTTCACAGGTAAGTATCTTGGTGCTGCCTGTAGGAAATGTAATGTGTCTCGCAGAATTCAGAGACAGTTACCAGTTGTTTTTCACAATTTGAGGGGATACGATCTCCATCATATTTTGAAGTATGGTTTGAGTAATTTTCCTTCTTGGGAATTGAATATTATTCCAACCACTACGGAAAAATTTATCTCTCTCATCGCGTACATTAACAAATTGCCTGTTCGTTTTATTGACAGCATGCAGTTTGTTAATTCATCACTTGCAAAAGCTGTTAAGACTCTTTCCGATCTGCCTTTAACTTCTTCTGTTTTTGATGGCGCAATTGTTCGAGCAAAAGGTATCTTCCCTTATGACTTCGCTACATCTCTTGAGGTCCTGGAATCAACTCTTGAACTACCTCCTATTTGGGATTCTGTGTCTAATGATGAATATGAATTAGCCCAAGTTATTTGGACTCAACAAAATTGTAACAATATGTTAGACTATATGTTAACATACCTTAAACTTGACGTGTTTCTCCTCGCAGATTATTTTACACAATTCCGTGAAAAGGCCATTGCATACAATGGTCTTGAGCCTCTAAATTTTTATGGCATTCCCGGTATGTCATGGGCCTCAGCGCTTATGACATTAAAGGAACCCATTGAACTTTTACAGGACATGGAAATGTTTAATTTCTATGAAGGAGGGATACGGGGTGGGTTAACATTTGTTAACAAACATTATGTTGCAAGTTCTGAAGACACAGAACTCTTGTATATAGACATAAATAACTTGTATGGTTGGGCCTTAAGCCAAAATCTTCCGTATGCTGATTTTGAATGGGTGTATGATGACCTTGATTCTGTCTTGTATGAATGTAAGAATGCTGATATCGATAACCTTCCATATGGGTATACTATGGAGGTTGATATTGATATCCCTGATTGTGTGCATGATTATTTGAATGATTTTCCGATTGCTCCGGAAAAAATGTGCCCGCCAGATTCGAAAGTTGAGAAGTTAATGCTCACGCATTGGCCGAAGAAGAACCATGTTCTTCATTGGCGACTTCTCAAATTGTATATTGAATTGGGGGCTTTAATTAAAAATGTACATAGGGCAATTAAATTTAAACATGCACCCATTTTTAAAGAATACATATCAACTAATACAAATTTGCGCTCAAATTCAACATGCGAGCTGCATAGAGATTTATACAAATTATTTAATAATAGTCTGTATGGGAAATCCGTGGAAAACCTTAAAAAACGGATGAATTTGAGGCTATGCAATTCAGCTGAAAAGATGATTGTATATGCTTCAAAGCCGACTTTCAGGAAATCAATTAAAATTGCTGATGACCTGATTGCTGCACATCTGTATAAGGATTCTATATGTTTAGACAGGCCTAGCTACATTGGTCAATCTGTGCTAGACCTGTCTAAACTGAGGATGTACCAGTTACAGTATATCGAATTGGCCAAATATAGAAATGAATTTAACTGTGATATTAATATCGTTGCCGGCGATACTGACTCCTTTTTTCTTGAGGTTAGGCACTGTAAGCTTGACACTCTTTTGCCGGCAATGATTCGTGACAATCTTTTAGACACTTCCAACTATGACCCGGCACATCCCTTATACTCTAGAAACCTTGATTCTGTGATAGGTAAATTTAAAGATGAAAGTAAAGGTCTAGGGTATAAGGAATGGGTTTTCTTAAGACCCAAGTGCTATAGTTTGTTAGGGGCTAAAGATCATTTGAAAGCAAAAGGAGTCAGGTTAATAGGTACAGAAATTAAGCACGAATCATATTTAGAATGCTACAATAACAACGTAGTATTTTCTGTACCACAAAGTAGGATAGGGACGCGGAACCATCAATTGTTTACATTTAAAAACAATAAAATCGCATTGTCAAACAACGACGACAAGCGGTTTTGGATGGGGAAAAATTCCAGTCTGGCATATGGGCATTATTTAGGATTTGAGGAAACAGATGCTGGCCAAGTATTAAATCATGAGGAGATTGGTGGCCAAGTTTTTAATCCTGAGGAGATTGGACCGCTTTTTGGTGGAGAAAGCCCATCTTTCGATGATCCAGACAGCCCTATAAACAATGTTGATTTAACAGACATTGATGATATTGTTTTATCAGATTAATATATCTTTTTTAAAAAAAATGTTTTTGTATTCTTTATATATATTTTATTGAAAACTCGTTATAGTTTTCACCATTCTTTCTATGCTTAAACATTATATTTAATTAATTATCGAAAATGTTTCAGCATAGAAAGGATATTATTTGTAAATTTTTATTTTGTGATTGTTTTTATATATTTGGTATACAAGCAGTCAGCATGCATACTGCTCTCTAATAATAATAATAATGTAGTCTACAGTGAGCACGTAGCTACATAGTAGTCTGCAGTCAGCATGCAGCTACTGCTCTCTAATAATAATAATAATAATAATAATAATAATAATAATAATAATAATAATAATAATAATAATAATAATAATAATAATAATAATAATAATAATAATAATAATAATATTAATAATAATAATAATAATAATAATAATAATAATAATAATAATAATAATAATAATAATAATAATAATAATAATAATAATAATAATAATATTTGATTGGCTATCTCAATTTTTATAAATATAAAAACAAAAGTAATTTATTTATTAAGAAATTTATTAAGAAATTTATTACTAATGATTTCTACGAGTAAAACTGATGAATGTGTAAATCATTTGGTATCATTATTATTATTTTGTCAATATTTATAAAAATGTTACTTATAGCAAAGAAGTCCAACCTATTCCGAAATTTCATCGAAATTTTTTAACAATGCAGTTGAAGATTTTATAAATAATCATGATACTTACACTGATAAGCAAATCATAAATATTTTAAAAATTTTCAAACATTCCTCTATTGAATATTTGAGGGATTTATTTAATTATGAGAAATCCATTTTAAAGTTATCCTGTTATTTAATGTACTTAGAAAAAATAGCGGTAAACAACGAATCACTGAATGAATACTTTTGGAGTTGTATGTTTTTAAGGTTGAAACCTGTATATAGTAGATTGATTTATGAATGGATAGCAAAAGCCGATTTGATTGAAAATAAGCTAACGAAAAAACTGAACGATATTAAGAAAAGGTATTTGACTTGTTCAATTTGTAAAGAAAATCAAGTTTCGGTTTTGTATTTACCGTGTGGTCACGTGATTGTTTGTTCTAAGTGTCACAAGAAGACTATTCGCAAGTGTCAAGCCTGTTCATCACTAATTAATGAATATCATACTATATACATGTAAATCAATATTTAATTTTATTGTTTAAATAAATGTATGTTTTGTTGATTTGTTGAGCGTGAGCAGTACCTTTGTGAGCATTACCCATAGGGGGACAAAATATTTTGTCGGATAGACTAGGAGTATATAGACTCGGAGTATATAGATTAATAATAATAATAATAATAATAATAATAATAATAATAATAATAATAATAATAATAATAATAATAATAATAATAATAATAATAATAATAATAATAATAATAATAATAATAATAATAATAATAATAATAATAATAATAATAATAATAATAATAATAATATTAATAATAATAATAATAATAATAATAATAATAATAATATCTTTAGAAATAATAATTGGAATAACGAGATATATGGCTCATTCGAAAGGTCTTGGATTGAGCTTTAAAATGAGCTATCGATGAATAATTTTCGTTGGCGGGAACCTTTAAAAATTTAAAAATAATAATATGACCTTGAAAATAAATGTCTTTGTTCTACAGATGACCTTGAAAATAAATGTCTTTGTTCTACAAATGACCTTGAAAATAATAATATTTTGAAAAATAATAATATGACCTTGAAAAAATAAATGTCTTTGTTCTACAAATGACCTTGAAAATAATAATATTTTGAAAAATAATAATATGACCTTGAAAAAATAAATGTCTTTGTTCTACAAATGACCTTGAAAATAAATGTCTTTGTTCTACAAATGACCTTGAAAATAATAATATTTTAAAAATAATAATATGACCTTGAAAATAATAATATTTTGAAAAATAATAATATGACCTTGAAAATAATAATATTTTGAAAAATAATAATAAAATAGTCAAATGACCTTGAAAAATGGTCTCGGGAAAATGTTAATAACTTTTATACTACTAATGATAAAAATTATTTCTATGGCTCAAAAGATTTGTCTTCGTCTGGGCTTCAAAATGATGTATCAATTGTTAATTAATTTTGAAAACTCAAAAAGTTCTGGCGCCCCGAAAAGTAGGACTCCGCTAGCACAGTTAATAATATTTTTGAAAAATAATAATAATTATATGACCTTGAAAAATGGTCTCGGGAAAATGTTAATAACTTTATGAATAGTGATGATGATGATACTTTCAATAGCTCATTCGAAAGGTCTTGCACCAAGCTTCAAAATGATGTATCAATATTTAAATAATTTTGAAAACTCAAAAAGTTCTGGCGCCCCGAAAAGTAGGACTCCGCTGGCACAGTTAATAATATTTTGAAAAATAATAATAAAAATAATAATATTTTTGAAAAATAATAATGTGACCTTGAAAATAAATGTCTTTGTTCTACAAATGACCTTGAAAAAATAAATGTCTTTGTTCTACAAATGACCTTGAAAAAATAAATGTCTTTGTTCTACAAATGACCTTGAAAAAAAATGTCTTTGTTCTACAAATGACCTTGAAAATTTTATGAGTCATACGACCTTGAAAATGACCTTGAATGAGTCATACGACCTTGAGAATGACCTTGAATGAGTCATGGTCTTTGTTTAAATGACCTTGAATGAGTCATATGACCTTGAATGAGTCATGGTCTTTGTTCTACAAATGACCTTGAAAATTTTATGAGTCATCCGATGAGTCATGGTCTTTGTTTCAATGACCTTGATGAGTCAGATGTCTTTGTTCTACAAATGACCTTGAAAAAAAAATGTACTTTTAGACTTAGAAAAATTTTTTACCCCGGGGGGGGGGGGGTTGTGCTAGCGGAGTCCTGTTCTAGCGGTGCCCAATCCATCTACTTAATAGCAGCACACCTTATTATTCGCTTCTCGCTCAAACACGATTTCATCGGCGTTTTAAGCGTGCTGCTCGAAAGTACAAATGAATTCGAAAGTGAATCCGAAAGAGGTCCGAAAACAACTGAGAAATAAATGTGCACATTATAGAATCGATCCGGGGGTGTTCGAAAGACTGGTGGCGATAATTACAGGTTCGCCACCACACCCGTTTCAATATTTTTTTTTTCATATTTATGTTTAAAAATTAATTAATTAATAAAAAAATAAAAAAAATAAAATAAATAAAATAAAATATAAATCTAAGATACCCACACCATTTTCAATATTATTTTCAAATTTTTAATATTATTTTATGTTGAAAAAAAACTAACCTCAGATGTGATTTGAACCGCTATCTATTTGAACCACTGTGCTAGTCTATTCACACTGCGCTATCAGGCTTTGGATTTTATTTATAAAATTCTAAAAATTAGACTGTCACATTATGAAAATGAATAATATATAAAATTAAAAAATAAATCAAAACAGGATATCCAATAAAAAATTTTTTTCTAAAAATGAATTGTAATATTTGTAATAAAGTTTTTAAAAATAAAACTGGATTAATTTCTCACTTAAAATCGAAAGCTCATTTATTAAAAGAAAATAATCTTAATGATACAAATTCAAAACTTTGTCCTAAATGTAAAGGAAGATTTCTACATTCTGGATATAATAAACATTTTGAAAATTGTATTGGGAAAAATAGAGAAATATTTACATGTCCTCATTGTAACTTTTCAACAAAACTAAATTTCTATTATTTAGAACATATAAAAGAATGTAAAAATAAAAAACAAAATTCTGACGATGAGGAATGTCATTCAGAAGGAGAACCTGATCATGTTGAAAGAGAAAAATATAACTGGGATAATTTTAATCATATAGATGAATTTCAATTAAAAATTAATGGACCTGCAACTCCTGGAGAATATATAAATAAAAAAAGTATTAAAAATTCTTTCACTGAAGCTTTAAAAAATTATAAACCGACAAGGTATAATGTTATAAAATATAAAATTATAATCAAAGCAAAATACTGGCGAGGAGCAGAAGAAAAGACAACACCCTTAGATGTTGAAATTGGAATACCTTTTAAATATTTATTTTCAACTAAAGGATTTGATAAAACCATCAAAGAAATAATTAAAGCAGCAGAAGCAAAACAAGAGGAAGTAGAAAATGAATTAGGAGATTCAAACTTAGTATTCAACTCTTTCCAAACTTTAGTGATTGATTATTGGAGAGGATTACCACCCAATCCTAAATCTTATATTCGTACACCCTTTAAATCTAAAAATGTTATAAACATACAGAATAATGATAACAAATGTTTCATCTGGTCAATACTTGCACATTTACATCCTCAAGAATCAAACCCTCAAAGAGTTTCAAAATACAAACAATATGAAAATGAATTAATATTTCCCAAAGGATTCAAACATCCAATGAAACTAGAAGACATTCCAGAATTTGAAAAATTAAATAATCTTAAAATTAATATTTATGAACATATTAAAAATAGAGAAATTATTCCAATTTACATTTCTGATAGTGGAACCGAAAACCCTAGAGAAATATATCTTTTAATCTTGGAAGAAGGAAATAATCAACATTATGTTTTAATAAAAAACTTTCAAGCTTTTACATCACCAGAGAATCCAACTAGTGGAGGAGGAACATGTAAAAGATGTCTTCATTATTCAACAACTAAAAACTCTATGATTAAACATACAAGATTTTGTGAAAAAGATGAACCAGATTTAATTAACATGCCTAAAGATCCCAAGATGCATTTTAAAAACTTTTCAAATTTACTACAAACAGTAGGAGTGGTTTATGGAGACTTTGAATCTATAAATCGTAAACAAGATTTGGTTAACCAATATTTAAAAATAATAGAAAAAAATAAACTCATGGATTCAGGGAACTCCTCAGGAGAGAAGATGAAACCAGAGAGGATGAAAGCCTTTCTAAGAAAAAGAAATAAACCTAATAGTGTTAAAAAAACTAAACAATTACCTTCTGCTTATAAACTATTATTTAAAAGTAATTATCCTGAACTCATAGAATCTAGAGAATATACATTTCAAGGAACTTCAGAAGATGTTTTAAATCATTTTACTAAAAGTATAAATGATCTAGAACATGAAATATTTAAAGTATTAAAAACAAAATATGAAATAAACCTTTCAACCGAACAATGGGAAGAATATGAAAATTCTTCAAATTGTTGGATGTGTAAACAACCATTTGAGAATCAACTCTTTGAGGATCAACTCCTCCAAATAATGAATCTATTGAAGAAGAAGAACAAAGAATGTTTCATGAAAGACAATCTTCAAACATAAAAGTCCCCGATCATGATCATTTAAAAAAGGAAAATAATTATCGAGGAGCAGCTCATAAAAATTGCAATCTTAATTGTCATACTCCTAAATTTGTACCTGTTATATTTCATAATCTTTTTGGTTATGACATACATCTATTTATTAAACATTTAGCAGAAAATGCTAAAAACTCTTTCAAAGTTATAGGACTTACAAAGGAAAAATATAAATCAGTTGAATATGGAAAATTAAAATTTATAGACTCGTTAAACTTTCTCCAAATGTCTCTAGATGCAGTTGCAAAAACAATGAAACCAGAAAATTTTAAAATCACTCGAGAATTCTTGGAAAAAAATAATATTCCTCCAGAAGAATATCCTACATGCTTAGCAAAAGGAATATATCCTTATGACTATGTTGACTCGTTTGAAAAATATAATGAAACAAGTCTTCCTAGCCAAGAAGATTTCTCTTCACAACTTCAAAAATATCATATTACAGATCAAGAATATTCTCGAGCAAATAAAATGTGGGAATTATTCAAGTGTAAAACTTTAGTAGAATATACAAGTATGTATTTATCCTTGGATGTTTATATTCTAGCAGATTGCTTTGAAGAATTTACAAAATCTTTTGTTCTTAAACCTTACAATTATATAACAGCACCCTCTTTAGCTTGGGATACTTTATTATATACCATTTGGACTTCAAATATAGAAGAAGGTGATAAAATTATAGATCTTTTAACTAACCTCGATATGTTTAACTAAATTAAAACAAACATTAGAGGAGGAGTCTCTTCAGTAATGGGGAATAGAGAAATAAAAGCTAGAAATGTAATAACTACTAGCCGAAGACTCTCTAAACACCCTGATGATCCATATATGAAAATTAACAATGAGGAACTAAAAGAAGTATTAGAAGGAATGAAAAATCCTCTATTTATACTTTATATAGATGCAACAGCTTTATATTCAGGAATTATGACTCAATATTTACCAATGAGTGACTTTCATGAAATATATCCTCCAGAATGCCCCTCAGAAGAAGAATGCCCCTTAAAAGACCTTATGAAAGAAATACTTTCAACTCCTAAAGATTCTCCAATAGGATACTTTGTAGAATGTGACCTCGACTACCCAGATGATATAAAATCAGGAACAAGACATTTCCCTTTAGCTCCTATAAGAAGAAAGATTGATATCAACGAACTTTCACTCTGGCAAATCTCACAAGATAAACCTCCAACAATGAAACTTCTTTGTGATCAAACAGATCGAACTTATTATCTTTGTCACTATAGACTCCTCCAGTTTTATCTTTCACAAGGAATGATATTAAAAAAAGTTCATAGTGTCATAAGATTTAAACAAGCAGCATTCATGAAGACTTTCATCGAGGAGAACATTCGTTGTCGAAACATTGCAAAAAGAGAAGGTAACCTTTTAAAAGACAATAATTATAAACTTTTAAACAATTCAGTCTTTGGGAAGACAATGGAGAATGTTGATAAATATACTCATATTGAACTCCTAACAAATACCCCGAAAGATATAGCCCGTTATAATCGTATGCTAGGAAAGCCTACATTTAAAAACGCACAAGTATTTTCTGAAAATCTTACTGCAATAGAACTAAAGAATTTTGAGAAAACATATAATAAACCAATATTTATTGGCTTTGCAATTTTAGAACTTTCAAAATTACAAATGTATGAAACATATTATAACATCTTACAACCTATATATGGATCGAATATAGCAATGCATGCAATGGATACAGATTCAATGTTTTTAACAATAAGAACTCACGATTTACAAAGTGATATCTCTGAAAATCCTATACTTTCAAATTTAATAAATTCATCTGGAGAATTATTTTCGTTTAAAGATGAAAAACCTTTTACTCCTATAGAAAATGGAATATTTATTCGTGCTAAACAATATTCATATGAAACATTTACAAATCCTAAATTTGAAGAACATACATTTATATTTAAAACCCCAGAAACAGAAGAAAGCATTACACATAGATATCCTATATTCCCTAAAGGACCTGACGGACAGGGAGAAAAACCTGTAAAGGATAACAGATGTAAAGGAATTCAGAGATGTGTAGCAAAGAATCTTTCTCATCAAGATTATATAGATACATTGAATCCAAATCATAAAGATAAAATTGATGAAATACATCAACTTAAAAGTGAAAAGCATGATATTTACTTGATAGAATCCCAAAAAGTATCATTATCAAATTATGATGACAAAAGATTCATACTAAGTGATTTAAAGACAACTCTTCCTATAGGAAATAATTTAATACCGATAATAAAAAATCTTGATAGATTGAATCAGTTATATGGTACAAAGATTACTGATCTTGATATTTATAATGTTGAAATCATTTATCCTGAGAGAATTGAGAAACCTTTATATTCTCAAGTTTTTAATCCTATATGTTTAGAACTTAAATATTTTAATACTGATCCTGAATATATAAAAGGTCTAAGTGATAAAGAATTTAAAGATCATAAAGAGGTTCTAAAAACTAATTTCGAAAAGTTAACATCAGATTCTATCAAATGAATTTTTTCTTTTAAAAATGTCAACAATTAATTTAAGAGTGACAACATCAACCTTTTGAAGGGCAATAAATTTTTTTATGTATGATTCTTTAGCCACTTCTCTCGTTTAATTTTTTTAGAATATTCATTAGTTATAACATTAGCACTTTTTAATCTATTAATATTATTTTTAATATCTTGTATTATTTGATTTGATTTCATTATTTCATCATCAGTTAAGATTCCATCTTCCAAAGCTTTTAATTGAAATAAAAATAATTTAGAGATTCCTAATTCTATTGATAAACAAACTTCACGATATAAACTTTTCTTTTTAGAAGTATAAGATAATGAAACTATTTCAGTCAAGAAACCATCAACTACAGAAATACTTCCAAGTATTACAGGTGCTATTGTTAAAACTGGTAAAGTTATAGGTAAAATAACTGTTAATATTGCAGATGCAAATCCTAAAGAATAACCTATAACTTTTAAAACTGTATTCCCTTTATTCCATCTATTTTTAACCTTTTTATAATGCTTTAATAAATCTTGTAAATGTAAGGTTTCTGATTTAAATTCTTTTACTCTCATAATTTCAAGTTCTGTGGGAGCCGAGGCTTTGGAAGAATAATATCTTGATGATAATTCTGGATAAATTTTTTCTTCTCTTACTTCTTCCATCTTTTGGACTTTGTCCATTTTATTAATTAAAAAAATAAGACTTTATTCTTCTGAGCACCATCTGGTACCAATACTCGGATATCAAAAGAAACTCTTGTTGAGAGGATATCTTTATACAATTCTCTCAATGCTTTACGAACTTCATCAACATCAACCTTTTTTCATAAAATATTAAATCTATATATTGTACAAGTGTGCTTTTAAAAATAATATTCTTACTTTTAACTTTATGTAGTCCATGTGAATGAGTATTAACATACCAATCTCCGTGTGGTAAATCATAACTAGTCATTATAACATCACCCTTTTCAAGCTTACTATTATAATCACATTTCACAAACCATTTCATTCTTTCATTATCATCATCAAACAAAAAGAAATAAGGATCAATAATCTTTACAACCATAAAAACACCCCATTCTTTACTGTTTGTTGTTATTAAACTTGGTTCTATAAAATGTTTATATGTATGGGGTAATAATGTTTTATTCTGTTCTAATTCAGCAGCTCTTTTTCTAATACTATGTGTGGTGTTAATGTGTGTTCCATGAGACTCTAAATTTGAAATTCTTTTATTAACACTAGATTTACGGATGTTGAATATATACCTATTTTTACTGAAGTGAGCCAATTTGACTCATACAAGAAAATTGAAGTTTTTCGCAAAGAAAATAGTTCGAAACTATTTTAAATGAAATGTTTATTATTAAAAAATTTATGGAAAACATTTTTTACATATAAACTCTGTTTTTGAAACACATTTTCCGCAAACATTTCTATTACATTTAGCACAATGATTTCTACATCTGTTTCTTTTGCATGATTGTTGAACTTGACAATTCTTCCGTGCGTCAGTAGCATGAATTTCTGCCTGTGGAATGGAAGTGTTCTCGACTTCTTCTCTATATTCGCTTCTTAGCTCTTCAGCCAATTGGAAAATAAAGTCTTTTCGTGAAATATTTACTTGAGTCGTCTCTTTATATAGAATCCAAGCATTGATAGCTGCTAAATCTAAAATATTGTAGAAAACTTGTAGAGGCCATCTGCGTGAACTTGCTTTAACACTATATTTTCGGGCCATTTGGTCAAGTACATCAACGCCATACTTGGTACTATTATAATAGGTTATTGTTTCTGGAACAAGTTTCTTATTTTTTTCAATTGTTATATTTTTATGTTTTGTACTTAGTAGTAAAACTTTTTTATTAGGCTTGCTTTTATAAATGGTCAGGGTACAATTCTCAGATCTATACAGTTTTGTAGAAAATTTTGTCATTTTATCTTTTTTGGCTTTCGCAATTTTTGGTAATTCTTTTCGGTTTGCACGTATAGTGCCAACCAAAGTAGTTTTCTTTGCAAGTAACTTTTTTGCAAGTGAAATACTAGTAAAAAAGTTATCTGTGGTAATATTCCGTCCACAGCCTAAATATGGCTCTGCAAGCTTAGTTACTACAAATTCGCTCAAGGAAATGTTTGGTCCTCGGATTTCATCCTTGCCCAAGTACGGAAAACCGTTTACAAGATATTTACTTCTAACATCGGATGCCAGCCAAAATTTGATGCCGAATTTATCCGGCTTATTCGGCATGTACTGCGTAAATCGGCATCTAGCTTTAGTAGGGAATAATTGCTCATCGATCGTTATGTTTGCGTCAGGTTTATAGCAAGCCTGACAATTCTCTATAAATTCTTCCCATATTTTTGAAATCAGGGCAAATTTGTCTGTCTTCAGTCTTTCACTGCGTTCATTTTTTCTATCAAAACGTATGAACCGAAGTATGTCTGTAAATTTATCTCTAGACATGGTCTGGGCGAAAAAAGCCGGACCCCACTTCGTAGACCACAAATATGAATACTTCAAATTTTTAGCCTCATATGCTCCTCTAGCAAATAAAATTGCTACAAAGGCCCACAATTGTGATTTTGTAACCGTCCATTCCTTATTATTCAAAACTTGACGAGCTTCGAGTTCGGTACATGATTTTATATACGCCATCATACCATCGTCAATTATCAACTTGAATGCACTACTTGCTGAACCAAGCATAATATGCCTTTTAGCATAGGCAGTTGGACCAGAAATGTCTCTGAATATGGTATAAATCGGTGATCTACCTACGTTTCTACCTTCATTCAGTCTTTCCCATAAAGTCCCGTCAGCAGCTTTTTCGGCTAAAATTTCTTTATCAGAAGATGTATCGATAGCATCTAGATCATTTTCAATTTCAGAATCAGAAATAACTCTAGCTCTTTTTTTACTAGGAGCTGTGTAACGAAAAATTTCATCTTCGCTTTCAGTTTCAGAATCAGAAATCACTCTAGCTCTTTTTTTACTAGGAGTTGTGTAACGAAAAATTTCACCTTCACTTTCAGTTTCAGAATCAGAAGTAACCCTGGCTCTTTGGTTCTATAAAATGTTTATATGTATGGGGTAATAATGTTTTATTCTGTTCTAATTCAGCAGCTCTTTTTCTAATACTATGTGTGGTGTTAATGTGTGTTCCATGAGACTCTAAATTTGAAATTCTTTTATTAAATGATGTAATCATCTCATTTATTATATTATATATTGTATTAAATTTAGTATTCATAATTTGTTTATCTTTAGAATTTAATATGCTAGTATTTAACTTTACAACTTGTTCAGTTAACAGACTTTGTAACTTGTCAAATTTATCATTAAATCGTTGTTCGATATTATTAAGCTTTGATTCCATTGAATCCATTTTTGTTGTTAATGAACTTTCAATTCTTGTTGTTGTTAAATCAGTATATTTTTTAACACCATCTACATATTTCTTATTAACTGCATCAGCTTCATCAGTTGGAAAAGATAATTCTTTTATCTTGTGTCCATTTAAAATTAAATCACCCTTCATTGAATCACCTCTTTCATTAATATATTTATTTTCTGTCAAAGTTAATATTTCTTCTGTATTAAACCCTGTTTTTATTGTTCCACCACCTCTATTACATGGAATATAAGAACTCATTTATTAATAATTTAAAATGAATCTTCAAACCTGTTTCAAATGTAAATACATTGAAATCTCTTCTCCATTAAAATCAATCAATTCTCCTTCTTGATTAAGAATTTTAAAATTAATATCCATTATATATTTTCTACATAAAGGTAAATAATTTGGAGGATTCATTCTTTCAACTATTTTATATCCCATAGGAACTGTGTTTGAGGGAAAGGAATATAAAACATTTGTTTGTTTACCATTATTATAAGAACCAGTTATACAATCGCAATGAATATTTATTGTGTTTGTATTTATTATTTTTATAATATTTTCTGATGTTATTATTTTATCTTCTTTTATTGTTATATCCATAGGTTTAAATCCTAAAACTGTGTGAAAGAAACAATTATCTAAAAAACTAATTTTTATATTCTTCAAAGTCATTACACATTTTGAAGTTGGTATATCCATTTTAATTTTAATACCTTCATTTGTTTTTTTAGAAAGTATATCATTTAAATCTTTTATCTCATATGCCCCAGGTTCTATTGTTATAATTTCTGGTTTATGCCCATCACGAGTTTGAATAGTAAATTTATTATTATCTTTAGTTATATTAAAAATAGTATTATAAGCACAAAACCATAATAGCCCCAATTCATAATTTAAATTTTGATCTAATTTAATTGAATCTTGAAAGTTTATAGTAAAGTCTGATTCTTTTGAATTTATAGATAAAGTTCTTGAATATTTATCTGACATTATGTTTACCATTTTTTTTAAATTATCTTCCGGAAGGTTGTGAAGCTCCATTTCTTTAGTAGTAAATTCATATAGTAAAAATCCTTATAGTAAAAATCCTTATAGTAAAAATCCTTATAGTAGAGATTCTAGATCATTATAAATTTCTTGAATTATAGATTCAAAATCCTGCGTATGCCCCTTTCCCTCTCCCTTATTCAATCTATACAAAACATATAAACTTAAAATACCACATATTTTAGTATTCAAAGGTTGAACTTGTAAAGAGTTAAAAGTATAACCATTTGGGGAATCAATCGGAGAACCCCTCAAGAGATAATCTTCAACTTCTTTAGTAGGTTTAATCCCAAAAGAATCAAAGTAGATAGATTTCTTATATATACAAACCCAATGAGATCCTTTTTCATTTGAATTTTGATAATTGATTATTATATTCAGGGGACTCTCCAGACTTGATAATTCATCATTCATTAATATTTTAATTTTTAAATTTAAATAATTTGCATAATCTTTTAAATCAAAATTTGTTTTTGCATTTATTCCAAATGTTTTTAAAAAATCTAATATTGAAGGAGTCATTTTGTATTTTAAAACTTCGTATTTATAACTTCGTATACTTATTAAATTTATCTTTTGAAATTATTCCTTGTTTTAACAAATCTTTAGAAATCTTTAAAATATCAGAATCTAAATTATTATGTCCTGCTTTCCTTGCAGCTAATAGTTTTCTTAATTCAATAAAAAGATTGATGGGATCCAATCCCTCTCCGTCTGTAACAACATAACCTTTTTCATTTTTATTTAAATAATTCTTTAAATCTTGAATATATTTTGCTTTAGAACTAGCTCTTATTAATCTTATTAAATTTAAATATTTTTTAATTTCTTCAACATCATCTGAAGAATATCCAAAAAGTAATCTATAAAAATCATCTGTAAATTCAAAGTCTAAATATTCATTATTATAAACATTTTGTGAATGAATACGTGATTTATTTTCTGAATTTGAATATAAAGTAAAGTTTTGTTTATTAATTGTTATTATTTGATATCCTTCAGTATTAGTATTAAATGTGGGTCTAATTGAAGGAGGTAAATCATCTCTAATTTTAGGATCAACTTTAAGAGGTTTTGTTTTTAAAAACATTTCTTCTTCTTCCACATTAGAAATTCTTCTGCGTTTTCTTTGATTTCTTTCAGGATGGTTTTCACTGGATTCTTTTTCTTTATCCTGCCACTCTAGTTCTTTTATTTTTTGTTTTTTATCTTCTAACTCTTTAAATTTTGCTTGCTCATTGAAATCTTCCAACTCTTTTATAGCTTTAATTGTTGGCCCCTGTTGTTGTGTTATTACCTCATTTAATATTATAGATTCAGCGTGTTGAGTTGTATCTTTTTTATTATATTTATCTTGTTCTGATTGTAATTTTTTTAAAAGTGCTAATCTTTCTTCATATACCATTTTAATGGTATCAAAAATGGTATCATAGTTCGAAGGGCTTCAAGTATAATCCTTTACCATTTTTAGTTTTACAAAGGCATCCATTCTTTAAAGATTTACATATTTTTTTTAAATCTTCTTTATCTTTTGAAGATAAAGATTCAGATGTAGAAATTTGATTTTTTAAAAAATCATTTAAACCTCTACCTTTATAAGGATCAAGATAGAGACCTTTGCCCTGAGACTTTTGCCGACTCCCCTCATATGGATTAAGATAGAGACCCTTTCCAACAGACACTCCCCCTTTAGCTTGATCCTTCTTCATTGAATCGATTTCAGTTTGTAGTTTTTCTTTTTCTAGGTCTGTCTTTTGAGATTCTTTAGCTTTTTGAACTGTAGTTGCAATTCCTCCAGCTATTCCAGCAGCACCTGATAGTCCGGCAATGATTGCAGGTATTAAAGCAGCTAATGGAAGAATACCTCCGGATTTGGAGGAACTCCCTATATGTTCTTTAACTTGTTCTTTTACATGTTTTCCAATAAAATATTTCTTACCATCAATTACAACTGATTTATTTTTATTTGAATTTATTAATTCTTGCAAAGATTCCTCTGTAGGGTTTTGTGTTGTCATTTTATAATAAATAAAAATGGATACTTGGAAACCAATTTTAAATAGACATAAATCTAAATTTAATAATAAAGTATTTCCTGATAATTTTAGATGCTTAATTATTGGATCTTCTGGATGTGGAAAGAATGTTCTTCTTATGAGAATGTTATTAGAAGATGGTTTTTTGGATTATAATAATTTAATCTTTTATTCTACAACCATTAACCAACCGGAATTACAACTTTTGAAATGTGGATTTGAAAATAAATTAACTAAAAAAGCTATAATTGATATTTTTAAAAATCAACATACATATCCCGAAGAGGTTTTTCATCCTTGTGATATGGTTGATTGGTACAAGGAAAAGATTTTAGAATCAGATATTAGTAATAAAAATGATTATATAGGGGATGGAATCCAGATCTTATTCTCTAATAAACCTGAAGATGTTTTACATTGTGATTTACTTCCTAAAGATAAAAAGAATCTAGTTATATTTGATGATGTTGTCAACATGAAAAATCAAGAGATTCAAAAGAGTTACTTTACACGAGGTAGACATAATAATTGTAATGTTATTTATATATCTCAAACATATTATGCTTTAGATAAAAACTCTATAAGAAATAATTCTAATTGTTTTATATTTTTTAAATTAGACAAGCGTGATAAGAATATGATTTATAATGATTTATTTTCAAATGTTGAACCTGATAAGAATATGTTTGATATGTTTGTTGATAATCATTGGAAAGAAAAATATAATTATATTTATTTGGATAGAGAAGAAGCTGAAATATGGAAAAGTTTGTTTTAGGGCTTGTCGACTTAAAAATCTGTTTTCTGTAGTTCATTATTATAAAATCTACCTAATATTTTTTCATTATTTAAATCAATGATGCTATATGTTATTGGAGTTGTATAATGTATTTTATTTATAATAAAAATTTCATTTGTCCATTTTGCTGTGAATCCTTTTTCAAATTTATTTTTATATTTAAATATTCTTACTCGGTCACCAATTTTAAACTTTGGTTTTATAGGGGTTGTATCAACAATAACATCATTTTCAATATTTACCACTTTAATGGTTTCAGGCTTCATGGAAGCATTTAAAGGTGTTGATTTTATAGAACTATGTACATCATTATTATATTCATTTACAATCTTTTGTAACAATTCATTGTTCCATTTTTGTTTTCCAATAGCAGTAAAATATTTCCACATTTTATTTTTTAATGTTCTATTTAATCTTTCAACCACAACTGCTTTTCCTTCGTTTTCTGTTGAATATAATTTAATATCATTTTCATTTAAAAACTTTGTAAAAACTTTGTTATAAAATTCTGTTCCTTTATCACACCATAAATATTTTGGAATTCTTTGATATTCTTCAAATATATTTTCAAATGCTTCTGTAATTGAATATCCTGTTTTATTTTCTAAACACCTTGCAAAAGCAAATCTTGTATATAAATCTATTACTGTTAAAATTATTTTATATTTTTCAGGGTCTGATGATTTGGGCATAAAGACTAAATCAGCAGACCATGTTTGATCTTTTTCATGTACTTGAACTTTTAAATATTTTTTATTTTTTCTAAATTCATGGTGTAATTCGTTGGCATATTTTATTTGTGATTCTGTTGGGGTTTGTAAGGGTTTATTCTCAAAGAGTTGATTCTCAAGGGATCTTTCAACGTCTGCTTGTTCAATAATCCTTTTATTAGCAACATCTTTTGCTTTTCTAGGAAGTCCTGCTCCTATGAAAATCTTACCTTTCATTGCTAATTTAACTAGAGCTCTTTGAATCTTTTCCTTGCTTGATGGATTTTGTATATTATTTAAATCATGTATTAAATTCACATCAGCAACATGTCTATCTCTAAGATCTTCAGAGTTGTAAGCAATGTCATGTTTTAAAGCTGCTTGATCAATTCTATTTATTGGTTCTTCTCCTTGTTTAGGATTATTATTTTCATCTAATCTATTATCTAATCTTGTTCCTGGTCCAGTATAATTGTGACGGAATAAATGTCTTTCACCTGGATATTTTTCTGTAGTAAAAGGTTTTAATATTGTAGATGTTGTTTTTGAAGATTGTAGGTCGCCTCCTGTAATATCAACTCTCGTATGTTTTTTAGTTTTGAGATGACTTGCTTTGTGATGTCTTGTAACTTGACAATTACAACTTTCACATGTCCAATATTTACTCATTTTAAAAGTTTTTTTATGGGGGAATCTACTTATGAAGAATCTCCCCTAACATTTTCAATAATTGAAATCTTTCCACCATATAATTTCATTTCTATTTTCTTTTCTTCTAATATTAATGTATATACTTTAGCTTTAAAATTAGAATCCTTTGTTATATGAAGTGTAACATCAACATTATTTATAGCTAGGCGATCATCTTGGTCTGATACATTTATACAAAATATAGAATATAAATTTTTGAAATCTTCTAAACTTAATTGCGGTTCAACTTTGAAATCATAACATGTTTCAATATAATTTAGATATGGGAATATGTTTTCATTATTTTCAATATTAAATTCCATTCTATTTATTGGATAATAAGAACTATTTAATTGAATTTGAATTGTTTTTATATTATCATCTCCAATCTTTTGAATAAATAGATTGTTATTTTTTTGGAAAGATGAATCTGTTTCTTTGAATCCAATCAAGATATATCTTGGTCGGTATGCTAAATTTGCTACCTTTATAGAATATGTTGAACCCTCTGTCATACTAAATTCACTACAGATTCGATTTAAATAATTTACATTTATAGATTTGTTGGAATTTAATCTTTCAAGGAGTTTGATTTCAGAATGTGGATTTAATGTCCATTCAGGTATATGCAATTCAAGTGTTGATAATTTTAATTTAGCTTTTGTATCTGCAGCTCCATAGAACAATCTTTTATCACCTTCTAGTCTATTACAGATGAGTTCTATAAAAACATTATGGAGCACCCGGTTATAGTTTTGAAGGAATCCGAACAAGTGTTTTAATTCAAAATAACCTTCAAATTTTTTCAACTTATAAAGTTCAGCTCTTTTATAGTAAGCATAATTTATATCTAAACCATCTTTATCTAAATCTCCTTTATTAACATCAGGAATCCAACCTGTTAATTCACCATATTCATTTTTATAATAACAACCAGTCAAAATAAAATTTAACATTGTAGAATATACTCCTGGATGTAAAACAGTTTCAATTTCTGATGATCCTAGTTTTAATCTCATGTTGGAGAATAAATTTGGAAAGAAATTGTTTTCTAGGGTTATATCTTTGTTTGCTTCAATTTCTAATTCAATTTTATAATATAATTTGGCATTACAAATATCTATTGGGTTTGATGTTTGAAGAGATTGAAAAACTATATCACCCCTACGATTTAAGTTTGCAATAGATCCTGAAGTTGGCGAGATTTTTAAAATATCATTTTTCTTGATTTCATGAGTAAATTCTTTATTATAATCAAGATTTAATTTATTTTTTTCTTGAATTTTAAGATTTATATTATTCATTTTTATAATAAAAATTTAAAAAATGACAAAATCCGAACTCCGATAGCGCAGTGGGAATAGACTGCTAGCGGTTCAAATCACGTCTGAGGTTAGTTTTTTTTCAACATAAAATAATATTAAAAATTTGAAAATAATATTGAAAATAATTTTTGAAAATAAATATTAAAAAAATATATAGTGTGGGTATCTTAGGAAATAAATCTTGTTTATTTTATTTATTTATTAATTAATTAATTTTTAAACATAAATATGAAAAAAAAAATATTGAAACGGGTGATGGTGGCGAACCGGTAATTATCGCCACCAGTCTTTCGAACACCCCCGGATCGATTCTATAATGTGCACATTTATTTCTTGGTTGTTTTTGGACCTCTTTCGGATTCGCTTTCGAAATCATTTGTACTTTCGAGCAGCACACTTAAAACGCCGATGAAATCGACTTCGTGAGCGAGAAGCGAATAATAAGGTGTGCTGCTATTATCGAATTGATTCTGATATATAAGTCTGGCCAGCTTGTATATTGGAAGAGATTTGATAAACGAAAGAGGTTGAAATAAAAAAAAAAAAAATGATCCGGATCAAAAAAAACTGTTGAGAGGACAGTGAAAAAAAAAAAAAATACCACAGTCCTCTCAGAGCAGTTTTACTATTTTCATAAATTAGTCAAATAGCAACTTGCTAGTTGACATCCTCAAGTAGTGTGTTTATATCCTTAACGACCGCAAGCCGACAAACGTTTTTCATAGTTTTATCAGTATTTTTTTCCCCGTTTTATTAATATTTTTGTTGTTTTTTTAATATTTTTGTTGTTTTTTTTAAGTCTTTATTTTGAAACCAAAATGTCTTCAGAATAAAGAAATTAAAAGATATAGGTTTTTAGGGGTTTTAAGTGTTTTTTTTTACGTTTATGGGGGAAAAATAGGTATAAAACATGAAAACAGTGGGAGGCTTGTGGTCGTTAGGGATATAAACACACTACTTCCAACAATCAATAGCAAATTCCCTAGACGAGGAACTCATCTTTTGAACTTAGAAATTTTTCTTACAAAATAAATAATTCCGAAAAATTTTAAATATCCCTCCACAACTTAAAACAAAGGTATCCATGCCATCAAGGTCGGAAAAAATTCTAAATTAATAATTAATTTTTGTTGCCTAAAATTACTCTTGACAATGATGGAAATAGTACAGTTAAAATAACTATACTTCTATAAATTTTTTTTTCTTTCATTGTAAAATTTCTTTCTAAACTAAAAGAATATTAACCAATCTATTAAAATACCTGATTGATAAAATTGTCTTTGACAATAAGGAGAATGTTATAATTAAAATAACTTGTATAAATTTTTTTTTAAATCTCATTCTTCTCGTAGCAAATTTTTTTTTATTAAAAGAAGATTGACCAATACATGATTGAACTTACAGAACCAACTACTTCATAACTCTAAGTGTTCGATTTCAATTCCGTTAGGGTTGGTACACAATAGGAAGAGAACCCAGTATGTTTAAGGAATAAAGGTTAGGTAGGGGGTAAAAGGGCGTGATTAAAAGGACGATCACGGGAATTAGAAAAAGCATTTATCAATAACTATTTAGAATGTCGAACTCCAGAGAGCCAAGCGAGGATGATCAATGCGAGGCAACGGATGCGCGCCTCCTCTTCAGGCACATTTGGCACCACATTCACCGGTGGAGCCAGGGACGAGACCTGGATTGTACAAATCGGGTGATCCAGGAGGGCCCCGAGGCAAATGCCCCGGTGTGGGTGAAGACCGAGCCGGATAACAATTGGCTCGTCGAGGCCAGAGACCGCACCATGGGTGCCATTGCTAGGGCTCAGTATGAACTTCGCCTGATCGAGGCTCAGATCCGCGCCGTCGGAGCCGGTCGGCCAATAGAGGAAGTGGAAGTGGAGCCGACGCCGGCGAAGAAACGGGGCCGACCCCGATAGAAGGCCCTTGAAACTGAGATCTCGGCGATCTCAGGGACGGTCTTACATTTCATTTGACTCTAGTGATTTTCCACGACCTTTTACTTAATAAACGTCTTGTTTTCTTTTGTTTCGCCATGTTAATCTGAATGTTATTATTTTAATAATCAATGTTACGGAAAGTTATGTTAATCTGGGTGTTATTATTTTAATAATCAACTTTACGAAAAGTCATGTTAATCTGGGTGTTATACTCTTGATCATCAACTAGACGGAAAAATTATACTCACCCGTAGGACTTCAGTGTTATACTCCCCTCAAATGGGCGTAGCTCCTCGGACATGGGTACCAGAGTTTTGTGTCATAGGGGCCTGCATTTATAATGAGATAAAATTATGGTAAAAGTCAGTTGATTATATATTTCAATTCAGTGTATAAACTGTTCCAAAGTCTCCGGAAGGACAGGGAGCAGGCGCAGCAGCAGGTCGAACGACTACAAATCAGCGTCAACCAGTTCAAGGAACGTTGTCGGAATATGGAGCAGACTTGGATTCGCCCTGAGGTGGCACACAAGTACTTAAAACAGATTGAGCAGCTGCAGCTCCAGAGCACTCAAGACAAAACCGAAATACGAGCCCTGAAACTACAGATGCGGGCCATGGAGACAAAATTAAATCAACGGACCATCGACGAACATGTCACGGCAGCTATCCGGCCCATGGCTATAGAACTGGCCGAAATGCACCCACCCAAGCCCAAGGCCAAGCGAAAACGGTTAGGCCGAGATGGTCGTGAGCGACTCAAACGACTGAGGCTAGCAGAACAAAGACTAGAAGAAGAGGCAAGAAAGTCAGTACCACTTAACAGTTCATGTACAGGACCGGTGGATAGAAGTAAAATTGTAGATAGTTGAAGTGGAATTCTTGTATGTTGAATGATGAAGATGAGTGATGAGATGTGCATGGCGTTTTTGGGAAAACAATAGAAGTAGGGGACCAATGAAATCGGACACAAATCTTCTACCGATAGTCCGTGGATCCAAAGAGTACTCGACAGTTATAGTGCAAGTAGTGCGCTCACTTTTTGCGAGTACTCACCCAGGTGACACATTACCAACGGTGATCGCTCATCGGGTGTCAATTGGCAAAATCAAGCTTGTATTCTGGGTTAGGCTGGAAACAGCACGAAAGGGTGAGATGTCTGACCACCTGTAACCCACCAATAACATGTATGACATCATTACATTTGTGCCGTTAACGAATCTCGCACACTAGTACTAATGGACGAGCCGACGAATTCCGATAGAAATTGGAAATAGTGTAAGAAAATTTCGCATGCAACGGCTTCGAGATAAATTGTCACACAAATGATCTGTTGGTAGATAACCTCGTTTTTGAATTTTCTTCTCGGGTCACCCTCGCATCGACTCGATTATCAGTAAATGTAATATTTCGCGATATTTGTAGTTAGACTATAATTGCACTTATAAATTTAGGAAAACAATTTTTCTCGATGTTGTGACCAGCGTTGGTTGATCTTAAACTGATGTGATGAGCTGAGAAAGCCATTTTTAAAACACCAGAATAAAACACAAAAACTAAAACACAATAATTATAATAATATCATTTAAATAATGATAATAAATATAGTAATAATAATAATAATTATAATTATAATAATAACAATAATAATAATAATAAAAATAATAAAAATAATAATAATAATAATAATAATAATATTTCTCTAATGGTAACAATTACAATAAGGATTATAATAATAATTAATATACTAATAATTAATAGAAATAGTACTAATAATAATAATAATTATAATAATCATATTTTTAAAATGATAATAATTATAATCATACTATTAATAATTTATAATAATAATAATAATAATAATTTTAATTAATTAATTTTTTTCGTATTTGAAGATTTTATCTCCTTTAATTTTCAATTTCTGGCACTTAGTGCCTCTTCAATTTTTGTTATAACACAAGTATGTGCTTATGATAAAATTTTCTTTTTTTCAATCGGCACTTTGTGTCTTGAATAAATTAATTTTATTTCCCCATCTGGACAGCTATCTGTCCAGATAACGAATCGGCATTTCATGCCCAATATTACTTTTCGATTCCCGGAATGTCAATTGACATTCCGGGATACTTAAAATATTAATTCATTTGATTTCGAATCATTCTTTTTTGATTCACCATTTGCCAACCACTTCAATCCTAGCTGCTCAGTTTGATATTATTATTATTATTATTCCAATTTATAATTTTTTGCCCCAAATGGGTAAGATTTTTATTTTATTTTATAATAACAATGATGAATAATGATAATATTAATAATAATGATAATATTAATAATATAATTATAATAATATTAATAATAATAATAATAATAATAATAATAATAATAATAATAATAATAATAATAATAATAATAATAATAATAATAATAATAATAATAATAATAATAATAATAATAATAATAATAATAATAATGATAATAATAATAATAATAATAATAATAATAATAATAATAATAATAATAATAATAATAATAATAATAATAATAATAATAATAATAATAATAATGATAATAATAATAATAATAATAATAATAATAATAATAATAATAATAATAATAATAATAATAATAATAATAATAATAATAATAATAGTGATCATAATAATAATAATGATTTTTAGACATTTCAGGATAAATTTTCAGGATAAATGACTACCAAGGGAATGTTGAACTCTCCCTTCCCATTTTCTATTATTTATTTTATGATTAATGCCAGATCAGAAGGTGAGTGTCAATTTTAGAATTTACTCAATAAAACATTAAATCCACTTATAATCCTCTGCAATTCTTTGGTCGATATATTTCGGGTGGTAGCTGACGACGAAAATTTCTCGAGTAGAAACGTTTTTATTTAAAATTGATGAAACGACGTATGTACTCTCATGATATGTACTCTCTTGATATGTACTCTCGTCAGTGATAGGGAAATGAGAAACCGCCATTTCGTGAATCGGTTGACCATCATATTCTAACAAGCGATGTTTCCAATCGCTTCGGGGACGTTGCCACCAGCTTGGCTCTTCCCTATCAATATCGTGTTTCATTTTCTTTAAATGGTCAAAACCCACAAAATCGCCTTCTATGAAAGACTCTTCTTTTATACTGAGAACCTTCGTTAATGCCATGTCTGGCTCTTTAAAATTAATTTCGACGAGATCTTCATTTGTTTCCGTTGGCTTCCCGTTGCGCGTGTCTTCAGGAATCGGGATGGTGATTGTAAATTAATCGCCTTCATCACTGTTACATGTGGCGTAATATTCCTCATCCACCATCGTGATATCTGGTGGAGACGGTAGTGGTTCAAAATCCATATCTTATTACTAGTGGGTGGTAAGCTCTCCATAGTTTTCAGCTTTGTTGCTTCTGCGGATGGAAAGGAGTTTGCAGGAGGTTTTAGGTTTTTATCTTGGAGAACGGGAGGAATATCGTCAATCACTTAGTTTCCGATATATTTGCCTGATGGTAAGTACATCATCTTCTGCTTTGAGGTCTGAGGGACGCGTTTCTTCCTGTTCCAACACTACCTTGCCAAAGAATGCTAATCGGTAATAACCATTACAAGTTTTATAACCCAATTCCCGAAGGCACTTAGCCGTACCCAAATCTCTAACACCCAAAGCTCGCTGAATTGGGAATTATACTGAAGTTAGTAATCTGCGAGACCAACAATAATTTTGCAGTCACAGATCTTACGGACTCATTCTACACAATCTTTGCCATCGAAGTGGCCGATGATTTGCTTTTCGGTCATACCATGAGAGTGGGACTGGAAATGTTTGATGGGTTCACGAGGAGTAACCACTGTGTTCAATAAGAATTCTCCACTGGAGTTAAAGATGGAGACTGCAACTAATACCGATTGCAGGTGTTCTATTGCCGTAGCATAATGTGCTGCTACCAAAAATAGTGGAATCGTCTTCTTCCTTTGGGGTTAATTGTTTGCGAGTAAATGGTTTAAAAGCCTTATAATCACTTTCGTTAACGATGTAAATCCATGTGGGTTCGTTGACCCATTTTAATTGAGGGATTTGCCCTGGTTCAAGTATTTCTAAAACGATAAGAGTTTGCGATTTCGAACTTTGGATTGTGATCCGCTTTTCTCTTTGATCACTATTGAATATTTCGAGTACTTTCTGGGAATAGATTGATTGGATCCGTGGCCCTAGGGATAAAAATTGTGGCCCCAGAGATAAAAATTGATTGAATGTCTTCATCGATTTATTAAATTCCGGAAAAATGTCAATGATCCGAAATTTATCATGAATCGGCAGGAATAAAACGCTCATCTGGCTTTTGGGGGTACCAGTGAATTTGAATCCGTTTGGGATGTGGATACATTTGTCGAAATGCAAGTATTTACGACCTTTACGACTCTCTGCAAGAATTTGCTTTTCAATTTGACGGTAAATAAATTTTTCTTGGCGACTGTATTGATACGCTTGTGGCCATTTTGTCAGATAATCACAAAACACTAGAATATATTTGTTTCCGCTATTTGATTACTTGAAAGGGTACTGGTCGTAAGGGTATTGCTAACACTCAACCCCCACCTACCCATTTACTAGATACTAGATACCAACAACAACAATCAGTAAACATTGTATAGATCATGTTGTTGAAAATGTTATGAACTGTGGAGATGATGAATGTGAATGTGGTAATAAATTTTAGTGCATATTTAAAGTATAATTTCATTGTTAAAGTTTTGTCTTGAATATTTTTACAAGTAACTTTGTGAACAATACCCATGTGACTTGTTGAGCGTGAGCAGTACCCTGGTGAGCAGTACCTATAGGGGGACAAAATATCTTGTCGGATAGACTAGGAGTATATATATTAATACTAATAATAATAATAATAATAATAATAATAATAATAATAATAATAATAATAATAATAATAATAATAATAATAATAATAATAATAATAATAATAATAATAATAATAATAATAGTAATAATAATAATAATAATAATAATAATAATAATAATAATAATAATAATAATAATAATAATAATAATAATAATAATAATAATAATAATAGTAATAATAATAATAATAATAATAATAATAATAATAATAATAATAATAATAATAATAATAATAATAATAAAACTTAGAAAATAAATGACCTTGACCTTGAAAAAATAAATGACCTTGACCTTAAAAAATCAAATGACCTTGAAAAAATAAATGACCTTGAACAAATAAATGACCTTGAAAAATAATATTATTTTGAAAAAATAATAATATGACCTTGAAAATAATAATATTTTGAAAAATAATAATAAAATAGTCAAATGACCTTGAAAATGGTCTCGGGAAAACGTTAATATTTTTGCCAATAATAATGACGATGATACCTTCAATAGCTCATTCGAAAGGTCTTGCACTAAGCTTCAAAATAAGCTATCGAACGATGAAATAAAATGATTGGAACGATAACTTTTGGGCAAACGAAAACCAGGAGCCCGCTAGATCACTAATATTATTTTGAAAAATAATAATAATTATATGACCTTAAAAATGATTTTTGGTAAAATGTTAATAACTTTGTCAATATTAATGAGGATGATACCTTCTATGGATCAATCGAAAGGTCTTAGATTGGGCTTTAAAATGAGCTATCGGTGAATAATTTTCGTTGGCGGGAACTCTGTAAATTTAAATTTTAATCTATGACCTTGAAAATAATAAATGAACTTGAAAAATAAATGACCTTGACCTTGAAAATAATAAATGACCTTGAAAAAATAAATGACCTTGAAAAAATAAATGACCTTGAAAAAATAAATGACCATGAAAATAATAAATGACCTTGAAAAAATAAATGACCTTGAAAAATAATATTTTGAAAAAATAAATGACCTTGAAAATGGTCTCGGTAAAACTTTAATAACTTTGTCAATATTAATGATGATAATAATATTTATATATCAGTAGATAGATCTTGCACTGGGCTCTAAAATGAGCTATCGATCGATGAAATAAAATGATGTGAACGAAAACCTTTGGGCAAACGAAAACCAGGAGCTCCCCGCATCACTTAATAATATTTTGAAAAATAATATGACCTTGAAAATGATTTTTGGTAAAATATTAATAACTTTGTCAATATTAATGATGATGATACCTTCTATGGCTCATTCGAAAGGTCTTGCACTAAGCTTCAAAATAAATGTTTGAATTGTAAATTCGGATAATGGGAACGATAACTTTTGGGCAAACGAAAACCAGGAGCTCCCCGCATCACTTAATAATGTTTTTGAAAAAAAAATAATAATATTTAAAAAAATAATAATATGACCTTGATGATTCATCCTAATGAGTCATATGACCTTGGGAATGACCGTGGATGAGTCACGCGACCTTGAAATGACCTTGAAACGACCTGGATGAGTCATGGTCTTTGTTTAAATGACCTTGAAAATAATAAATGACCTTGAAAAATAATATTTTGAAAAAATAATAATAAAATAGTCAAATGACCTTGAAAATGGTCTCGGGAAAACGTTAATAATTTAGCCAATAAAAATGATAATAATAATATTTATATATCAATAGATAGATCTTGCACTAAGCTTCAAATTAAGCTATCGATTAATAAATTCGGATAATGGGAACGATAACCTTTGGGCAAACGAAAACCAGGAGCCCGCAAGATCACTTAATAATATTTTGAAAAATAATAATAATTTAACTTTGAAAAGATGGTGGTCATCAAATGTTAATAACATTAAAACTATTAAAGATATATAGGATACCTATAGCACATCTTAAAGGTCTGGCACTGGGCTTTAAGATGAGGTATCGTCCAATAAAATCTGTTGGCGGGAACATTAATTTTTGGGATGAAAAAAGTGTGAGCACTCTGGATCACTTAATTTAAAAAAAAATTTTTCCCGGGGGGGGGGTATTTGTGATGCAGGGAGCTCCTGATCTTGGGAGCTCCCTTCCATTTACTGATATAAAGGGGCAGACCGAAATTTACACCACACTGAAGCCTTCGTTGTCTGCTCTTTGAGAACATGGTGGAAAGATAACAATGATCTAAGAAAACTAAAATTCAAATATATTGTTTACAAAATGACCAAGAACAGAATGATTGAAAGAGTTATTAACGGGTCAAGGAAAACCTACGAGTTATCCATACATAAAAGAACAAGCCAAGAAACCAGGATGATTGAGCCCGCATTCGAAATATGGCACACTTGATATCTATTCTTAGACATATGAACCGCCCCTTTAGACCCACTTATGTATGTTCGCAATATATTTATTATATCTTTGTTTTTGTATTTTAATAAATGTTCGCCTATCTGACACCTCTTACTTCAAACTCTGAAGATATCAAAAAGTTGATAGGCCGTGCCGAAAACAAAAATCAAGTGAGCTTTTCCTCTTGTAGGTCAAGTTTTTTTAATGCTAAATTAAGTAGGTTTAGTTTATTTATTAAAAACTATATAGTCTATTTAAAGTTAAATAAAGTAGGTCATATAACTTTTTCAAAAATTTTTATAAATTTTGTCAATTAAAAATGAAGCAGGTCTATATTAAAAACTATATAGTTTATTTAAGGCCAAAATATCTTATAAATAAAACTCTAAATATGTTTGTAGGTTTGTTTGCCACCTTTCGCTTTTTGCATAACCTGAACCGCTGCAGCTAGATAGTTGAAAATTTACAGGGATGTACATTTGATGCCAGAGCTGCCAACTGACAAAATCTATTTGATCGTAAATGGTGCAAATTTGACGTTACAAATGGAATATACATACTCATTGTCAATTATTTTGATGGGCGACTGTTTTTGAAAACATTAAATTCATTGTCATTAATGTATGAAATCCGGCAAATTAATATAGCTATCAGATTTCGTTACTTTCATTTTCGTTACATCCCTTCGATCTAATTATATTTTAATCACTAAAATTACAAATGTTTAGACCTCCAAAAATATGTAAATTTTCAAGGCGATTTTACAATAAACAAAAAAGAAGTCGACTTGGATAAATGTTATTGTGAGGAGTTAAAATTAAAATACTAAATTAAATTAGTTCATGATTAAAATTTGTAAAGTTTTAATTGAAACTTAAATTATTTTAAGATATTAAAATTGAAATGATAATTGAAATTTTAAAATAAAATAATTTTTAATAAAATTGAAATTCAAGTATGAATGCGATGGTATGTTGATATTTGGTTGAAATTAAAATTTAGAAAATGTCCCAAGAATATTTGTTTATATAATCAGATTTAATGAAATATAATTTTGGATTTAATAGTCTTAGTAATTTATTTTGATGACCGAAGAATTAAATGTTATAGCTTCTAACATGGCGACCATTCCAACGGATCTGCTTATTGGAAGATTACTTCCAGAAAAATTCCACAGAGGAGATGACCTCGAATTATTTATCAAAGAATGTCAGAGGTTCTTTGAAATAACGAAGACACCAGTGAAGACCCAAATGGTACTAGTTATTACACTTCTGGACAGGACTTTGATTGAAGAATATGAAACCGCAGAAGGTAAAACCGTTGAACAGAAATTAAGAGCAGCTTTTCATCGACCAACGTCATTGATTGATGACTTATGAGAAGCCTTGAACTACGAGCAAGGTAACGAATCAGCGGAAATATTTATAGAGAAAATATCAAAAATGACTAAAAAATTGGCCTCACACACTTGGAATGAGGAAGAAATTCAGAAATGTTTATTGACACATTGTGTAAGAGATAAAGAAGTCAGGAAAGAAATCGAAATGAAAGATCTCAAAACGGCGGAAAAAATTAAAGAAACTATAAAGAAGATAGAAAAAGTTAACAAGGTTATTGAACAAGTAAACACGGTGAGATCAATACGACCTACAACTGGGGGAAGAACTTATAGAGATGTAGTACAAGTTGGAGCCACGAAGAGAGAAATCAACGAATGGAAACCAGAGACAAGAGTTAAAGTGATAGAATGCTGGACGTGTCAAAAACCGGGACACAGTAGCAGAGAATGTAATATAAAAAGAAGATTTCAATGTTATGCATGTGGTGTTGAAGGTCACATACGAAGAAAATGCCCAACAATCAAATGTCATAGATGCAATGCACGAGGACACAAAGAAAGAGAGTGCTACACAAATATGGAAAGACGAAATCAAGGAAGAGATCGAGACCAAAGGAAGATGTCAGGAGGAAGAATTCAAAGAAATACCTATCAACAAAGGGAAGATATGTATCAATCAAGGAACGTACATCAAAGACAATTGGGAAACCAACAATATAACAGAAAAGATATTGCAGCTATCGAGTCTGATGATGAGATGATGAATACAAAACAGTCAAGCCAGCCAGACGAGTATAACAGGGAGAATGACCCAAACGAGCACGCTCCGTCAAACGGGACATTGATCGGAGCAATTTACTAAGTAATATTGATTTCAACCAAAGAATGAATGCTAACGGTATGTGTAATTTAAGTATGTATGATGATTGTATGATTGATAAAGATTGTAGTGTTTTTGAACGTGATATTAATAATAATAATAGTGTAGAAATTAAAAAATCGAATGATAAGGAAATTCAGAAAAAATTTAAAGAGGAGTGTAAAATAAATGAATTAGTAAAACACGAGGAAAGAACTATAGAGAAAATTTACAAATTCCTCAAGAAAAATGGAGACGTGTGTATTAATGAAATTGTAGAAGATACTAGAGAGCAGAATATTTTGTCAGTAGAAGAACAAAAAAGTCCAGTAATAACATATAATATAATGCAAGGTAGACCGAGTACAACACTGGATATCCAAGGGCGGAAAGTAGATTGTTTATTGGATACAGGAGCGCGAATTAATGTGATGGCTAAATCTGTAATTGATCGATTAGAAAATATCGAAATATTAGAAACAAGGGAATCGCTAAGATGTGCAAACAACAGTAGATTAGAAACTATGGATAAAATAAACATCAATGTTAAAATGGGCAGTATTGAAAGAAATGTAACATTCATTATAGTAAAGAATTTAATACCAGAAATTATTGGAGGAGTAGAACTACAAAGGTTATTTGGTATAGAATTGAAATGTATACTAGAAGAACATGGAAAACGTAGTGATTTCATTTGCGAAATAGAAGCTAGATTTGGGCGGATTATAACAGATGAAGAAAGATTACGTCATGCCATCGACGTTTTAAAAGTTACCGGAAATAAGAGACTGCTAGAAATANACGTCATGCCATCGACGTTTTAAAAGTTACCGGAAATAAGAGACTGCTAGAATGTTTTTATGGCAGATAAATGGGACATTGGGTGTACCAATCTGATAAAACATAAGATCATCACGAAAGGAGAGCCAATAATGATTAAACCGAGACGTCAGCCAATAAATTTGGAAAACAAGATTGAGGAAGCAATAAAAAATCTAGAAAACAACGGAATAATTAGGAAGTGTAATTCACCGTGGAACACACCTTTAGTTTGTGTATGGAAGAAAGAGAAAAAAGACATCAGGCTTTGTCTAGACTTCAGACAATTAAACAAGATAACAGAAAGACAAGCATTTCCAATGCCAAATGTAGATGAAATTTTAGACATCCTACACGGATCCAGATATTTTAGCTCAATCGACTTGGGAAATGCTTATTACCAAGTGAAGTTAGATAAAGAATCTCAAGAGAAAACAGCATTCTCAACAAAAGAAGGACAGTTCTGTTTTAACAGGATGCCGTTCGGTATTGCAGCGGCACCAGGAACATTTCAAGAATTAATGACGAAAGTATTGAAAGATTTGTGGAAAGATGGAGTGATGGTATATTTAGACGACATCCTAATATTCACAAAGACAGAAGAAGACCATTATAACATATTTGGAAAAGTCCTAGGGAAGATCGCAACAGCAGGACTAAGATTGAACCCCGAAAAATGTCAAATATTTAGAAAAGAAGTGAAGTTTCTGGGACACATAATAAATAAAGACGGCATACAAACAGATAATACTAAGATAGAAGCAATACAATCATTTCAAAAACCAAAATGTGTGAAGAATCTGAGGAGCTTTCTGGGTATCTGTAACTATTATCGACGGTTCATAAAAGACTATGCAAAGAAGGCAAGAGCACTAGAAAGCATATGCGGAAAAAACAATGAGAAAATAAGATGGACAGAGATGTGTGAAAAGGCTTTCAGGGAAATGAAAGAAGCATTGATAACCGCCCCAGTATTGGTATTTCCAGATTTCAGAAAAGAATTTATATTAGACACAGACGCGAGCTTCGATACTATTGGAGCAGTTCTTTCGCAAAAGGATGAAAAAGGACATGAACATGTCATTGCATATGGTTCACATGCGATGAGCAGCCACGAAAAAGGATACTGCATTACCAGAAAAGAATTATTGGCAATATACTATTTTTGTAAACATTTCAACCATTACTTATATGGTAAGAGATTCGTACTGAGAACGGACCATAAAGCTATTACGTTTATGGTAACAACGAAGAAACCAATAACTGCTCAATTCCAGACATGGATCAACTATTTAAGCAGCCTGGATATTAAAATGGAATACAGGAAAGGAACAAGCCATACAAACGCGGATATGCTATCCAGGAAAACATGCGGAACATGTGTACAGTGTATGATGGAACACGAAGACGCAAAAACCGGCAAAATTAAAACCAGAATATTAACAGTAACAGCAGAAGGCGGATATAACAAGTGGCAAAATGACAATATGGAGGTCCAAGAAATAAAGAATAAGTTAGAAAATAAAGATTGTAAGTTCATAATAGAAAACAACACGGTACTAACTAAGCAAGGTAAAATATGGATACCGTCAGATAATAGACAGAGGATGATAAAAGAAGTACACGTATTGCTGTGCCATGCAGGTGCACAGAAAGTAACAAAATATATCCAGAATAACTGCGACATGGAAAATTTAGCAACGGAAGTAAAAAAGGTAATTGAGAACTGCGAAAGATGTCAGAAAATGAAAACGATAACAACCAAGACAAAGGAGGAAACTCAAACAATAAAGAGTACAGAACCATTCGAGAAGATATATATGGATATATGTGGGCCATTGAAAGAAACGCTCAACAAAAAGAAATATATTTGCGGAATCATTGACCACTATAGTAAATACATCTCATTAACGGCCATAAACAAGCAAGACGAAAAAACAATTAGTGAGACGTTATTAAATAAATGGATATTAAAGTTTGGAGCTCCAAAAGAACTTCATGTAGATTGTGGGAAGAACTTTGAAGCAAGAAGTATAAAAGAACTAGCAAAGGCAGCTGGCATTGAATTAATTTTCTCAAGCCCATATCACCATAACACGAATGGTATTATTGAAAGACAATTCAGAACAATCAGAGAGTATATTAACGCGTCATTGAATGAAGGAGGAAGGAAAAACTGGGCTGATATAGTGCCAGAAATAGAATATACGTTAAATGCAACAGTTCAAAAAACAACGGGAGTAAGCCCAGCAGAGATTATATTTGGGAGGAAAATCGACAGAATGAAATGGTACTCGAATAAAGAAATAAATAGAGAAGATATGGAAAAGAGAATAGAGGATAAAACACTAAAACCAAAAATAAGCAAAACAGTGAGAGATTTTGAAATGGAAGATGTGGTCTTGATCAAACAAGAAATTCGAAATAAAGACGATGCAAGGTGGGAAGGGCCGTACAAAGTGATAAAGAAAATACATGAACGGAGCTACTTACTTAAAGATCAAAATGGGAAGATGGTAGTCAGAAATGTTGAGAAGATCAAACATTTTAAAAAAGGGGGATGTGAGGAGTTAAAATTAAAATACTAAATTAAATTAGTTCATGATTAAAATTTGTAAAGTTTTAATTGAAACTTAAATTATTTTAAGATATTAAAATTGAAATGATAATTGAAATTTTAAAATAAAATAATTTTTAATAAAATTGAAATTCAAGTATGAATGCGATGGTATGTTGATATTTGGTTGAAATTAAAATTTAGAAAATGTCCCAAGAATATTTGTTTATATAATCAGATTTAATGAAATATAATTTTGGATTTAATAGTCTTAGTAATTTATTTTGATGACCGAAGAATTAAATGTTATAGCTTCTAACAGTTATGAAGGAATGAAGCAATGCATTAAAGCAGATATTAAGGTATCCTGATATCCTGAGTATCTGAAGGATATCAGTTTCTGGAGGATCTGATAAGCAAGTCTGGTTTAAGTTGTCTTGATTCCATGGGGTGTTTGTTCAATGTCAAGTTTAAAGTTAAGATTAATAAGGGATTCACATAAAACTTCCAGTACACGGGTAGGTTTATTCCTGCGCGAATTTATTTTTGCAGGGCAATGGTTGAAAATATGGGCCTGAGTTTCTGGATGGGAATGACATTGTCTACATAGAATATTCCGAACGAGAAGATGAAAGCCTTTGTTGTGTGTTGCGACGATCATGTCGATTTCTTTTCTATATTATTTGAAAAAATAATATTATTCGGGATGTCTCTACCATATATCTCGTTATTGGTGAGTGTAAGGACATCTTCTTGGGTTATTAAAATATCCTTAAATAGGCCTTTATTTATGTTAGTATTTACCTCCTTAATATTATTATTGGTAGTTGTTTGTGGGATAGAATTCTTACTTGCTATATGGTTTCTGATTTCAGAGACAGGTAGGCATTCCCCACAGTAACAGTAAATTTCACTATTTTGTTGATTTCCTGTGGCATTTCATCATGTGTGTGCATATATTTTCGATGGGTATGTCGTAATTAAAAGAGGTAAAGCATCTATATCTATTTTTAGATTATGACGCAAAAATTCGTTCGTAGGTGTTATTATTAATCGTAATATCCTTAAAATAATCTCTGCCTACATGGTAGTTATGTTCGTATTGTCCTATGTGGTTATATAGATCCTTAAATTTAATCACGTTTGTAATGTATTGTAATACCTTATTTTTTATCTTTTGTTAGTTGTATGGTTTGAATGTGAATTACAATCTCACACGTTGCACGTGGAGAAGAATTTGTTTGTTACTTATCTTTTTTATTAAAAAACTATATAGCGATAATTTACCTTGGTGAATTATCGCTATAGAAAATAGATTTAAAAAAAAAATTAAGAATAAAATAATCAATACGAAGAATTAACTGAAAGTTTATATAAGAAATATCTATTCTATTATCTATTCTATTATCTAATCTATTATCCTCCTATTCAACTTTGAAATTCGAGATCAACTGTTAAAACATTATATTAGAATTATCCTCCTATTCAATCTTGAAATTCAAGATCAACTAATTATCTTCGAGGATTTAGAATACTGTAAAGAATCCCAATTTTATTCCGAAAATCATCAAGGTTGATTAATCATTTGACGTTAATATTTGATAATAATAATTGTAGTCATTATTTGTTAAATTATATCATATAATTATAGTTACGTCATATAATTTTTATTCAGAACAATACATACACGCACCCCTATTATAAAACATAGGGATATAATATATATAACATCGTTGGATAACACTACAACGTTCATAGTGTATCTATCTCTCCCTTTGTTCTACCTTGATGGCAATCAATGTTTAACTCATAATTAAGCAAATATTAAGGTAAAAAAGTTTTCTGAATTTTTTTGTATTATTAAGGATGGAGATAGTAAGTTGAAAAAAAGGACGGAAAAGTTAATTAGTATATGTTATAAAGTTTATTTAATTAAAACTACATAGTTTATTTAATTAAAACTATATACCGTATATACTTGCATATAAGTCGAGTAAATTTTAAGAGGTTTTTAAGTCCTAAATTGTAAACCCGCGTATAAGTCGAATTAACAAAAATAAAAAAAAGTTTAATGATTTCATTAAAAATTAATTTGTACGTTTTTTGACCCACGTATAAGTCGAAGTGGCTAATTTGACCTAAATTTCTCGACTTATAACCGAGTATATACGGTAGTTTATTTGAGGTCAAATTAAGGGGTCATTGTTTATTTTTTTAAAAATTTCAATGTACGCAAAAGTCATTTTCATATCTCCCTTGCACATTATTGAAATGTTAATTTAGCAGCTACAAGACATTAAATTTACTATTTCGTATATATTTGCTCACTAAATAAAGACAAAAGAACATTAAACTTTAAGTTGTATATTATTTAAAAATAAAAAAAAAGTTAAACATAGTAGGAACAATAAGTAAAAATAATCCAGAGTTGCCCATTTGGTTTACCGATCCAAAAAAGGGATGTATTCTCAAGTTTATTTGGTTTTTTTTGAAAGATGTTTGTATTGTTTCCTACAGCCTTAAAATGGCAGGGTTGTTACGTTGCACATAGCACATTGCACAAAAATAATAAAACTGATGAGAAAAATGTTCAGAAAAAGCCTGAAATAATACTTAGCTATAATAATACAAAATCAGGTGTAGATAGAATGGATCAGATGACTCGCTGCTATAGTGTGAAAAGAATGACGAGAAGATGGCCATTAGTCATATTTTATAATATGATTGATATAAATGTAATAAATGCATTCGTTGTATGGAAAGCAATTAATTTTAATTTCATTACAAAATATAAAAGGTATTTCGGAAACCTCTCCAGCAGAGAAAAGATGTTCGATTTGTCATGTGAAAAAGGATAGAAAGACAAAGACAATATTCAACGAATACAAAAAAAAATTTCTACAGAACATTCTATTGCATTATGTATTTCTTGAACAAAAATATGTAATTTCTCCTGCTTTATTTTTTCATTGATAAATGTTCATTTACTTTTTATATTACAAAATGTTAATTCTTGTATAATATTTGGTTTTTTTCTTTATATTTTTAGTTAATAAACAATTTTTCAAAGTTATTTATGTTTCATTTTTACATTCATTATAATACATGTAACAGCAATTTAAAATAAGCCGGGTCTATTAGACCCGGGCGGTATTTTCTAGGAGCATTTTATGTTGGGAGACGCAGGGTTAAGGACGTTTAGAAAATGAACATAATCACTCTGGCACGGATTAGGTTTTTAAGTTCTGATTAATGTAAGGTATCAATTTCTGGTGTGAACAATATGAGAATTACTAAATTAATCATTAATTAGGTGCCCCTCTATATATTACATACGCACTGTAATGCTGTGGTTGACTATTTATGAAAAATTTATTTACTTTTTAAAAGTTATGATTGACTGTTGTGACCATATAATAGAGCAACTTTTGCAGGCATTAAATATAAATTCTTCATTTGTATTTGATTCCAATTTTTTAGTAAAAGATAACTCTCATTAAACTTGCCCTTCTTTTATGAATACGAGTAGTGATAGGGGTGGTGCTTCATTATTTGATAGAGTTGATTCTACGTCTTCAGCCATTTCATCAATTCTTCGTATTGAATAATGTATCAAAGTAATTTCCCTGATGACACATAACTTTGGCTTATGAATTATATTGTTTATTACTTTGATTGCCGACATGATTAATTCCTTATTACCTGTATGCGGTTTAACCACATTTTGTCATTAGCAATGCGATATTAAGAAAGGTTAGATACAGTTGACTGCCATAAAGAGAACCGATGAAACTGTACAATAAAATTCTGTATAATATTTTTAATATGTTAATACTGTTAGGTTCGTTGTCTCTTTCGAACTAACACAATTTATTGTTCTGACTCCAATTAAATAATACGCGTGTAGGTAAATAAATAACAATATGGTTTATTTATTTTCTAATTAAATATTTTACAAAGTTATTTTACTTGTACAACAAAAATTAGATGCTTTCTAAAGAACAGAAACCGGTTATACAAACCGCCCTAAAGATTATTTCTAAGAATCAAGGCTGGCCCTAAATGCGCCAACAGCTTGATATGGGTAAAAGATGACAGTAATTCCCAAAGTTTAACCGCAATAGTCTTTATCTCAAAAAATGGATAAGAGTTTCTCCTACTATATATGTTCGTGCTTGAAATTTAATCCCTGGGCACTGCAGTATAAAAATACTCATACTGGTGCTTTATAAATAATTAAATTTTACGTACCAAAGTTTGAACTAACTGAAGTAAATATTCCAATAATTCCAAATGAAAAGCTTGATTTGATTTATTTAATCTATCCTAATGGCTATTAACTGATAATGGTTTTGTTAGCTCTGGTTTCTTTATTGATTTAGCGCCTGGCTTGAGTAATTTCCATTCCCAACTATCTGTGCCTACCGTGTGCCAAATGTTTTGATTTTCTCGAGTTATTTCAATCGATCTACTCTAATTTCTTTACTTTCTCAATTAAAATACTGGCCGCTATTTATATTGTAATCACTAAGCTATACTCTATAAATAGTAATTGTTTAATTACTATATATATATATATATATATGATTAATTCGATGCTCGCGTCTGTGTGCGCTTTTTACTTTCTTTGTGATTTGGTTGTGTCCGCACACAGACGCGTAAAATTGTGAAAATGATTTTGTGTGCATGTGTATGTGTGTTATAATGTCAGCGATATGTAACTGGCTTGTGTATATTACAATAATTTAACACCTTGATTTGTAACTGATACATACGTTGGAATTTGGTTTTTGCTGGATTCCAATTAGTGTTTGTGTTTTACTAATCGATTTAAGTTTTGAATAATTATTTTCTTCTGATAAAATATGGCTGCTTTTAATGAAGAAATTTATGAATCAAGCAATATAATCGAGGATAAATGTTCTTTAGTCGATGAAGGATATTGGGGCGTTCACATATCTCAGAATGGTAAATGTGTGACGTGCAAGGATGGATTTATTGAAAGACTTGAATCTGATAACTCAATGGAAATTGGAAATACTACAAACGAAACTGATGGTTCCTTTTTTATGACCCCAAGAGATCCTGATAACTTTAATGGTGTTTATTGTTTATTTATTTGGTGGATTGCTGCCGCAGGATTTTAGATCCGATTCGTCAGATTACATATTTCAACAGATTTCGACAAGTGATTGCACAATAACTCAAAATGTTTCGCCAACATCCTCAAAAAATACAGCACCAAAATCCTCATCCCCGAAAGCTATTCGTTCGAAAAGTTCCTCCATCATGTTCATTGAACTGAATTCTTTGCCATTTGCATATGAAAATTGCATATGAAAATATATATAAAATACCATTTAGATTTATTTTCTAAATATAATAATTTTTAATTACTATTTTTATTTTTATTTATTTGTGTCTGAAATTTTTACCGATTTGCTGCAGTGAAACTAACAAACTGCATTCATGAAGAATTTCGTCACTGGAGATTAATCAAGGATTCTATTTAAAAACGTCAGAAAAAAGATTTGCGTTTTGCTAGGTGTTTCACCCAAAGCAATACAAAATGGTGTCCTCTGTAAGAAGGCAATGTGGTATATCCAGCGGAATTCTCCACTGGAAAATCATCTCAAACAGGATTTGGTATTGGTGGAATGACGACGATGAGCACCATAATAAAACTACAAGCGGCAACGTAATATCAACAACGCTGTCTATCTGGCTCAACTCGGCTGCATTCACGCTGTAAACGATGTAGATGGTGAATATGTTAAGGAATAATCATTTAAATGTGTTCTTGTTAAATTTTATAATTGTGTTGTTGAATAAAATTTATTGAAAAAAACCTTCAATTATATACCCAATTTAACTTGATCCTTATAAACACCATAACCTTTTATTTACTTGAAATTATTCAGCAGTTTTCATCAATCTGTCCCTACGTTATTTCAAGTTCAGCTAATGGATTTGTTGAAATGTTATTCCAAAGATATTCAAAACTTCGAAATTATAAAAGAAATGCCAATCTTTTATGAATGATTTCACCAATGTTAAGCTAATTGTTCATTAAGGGGGTCAAGAATGGAACATTATCAAAGGAGAATTATCAACACCTTTAATTCTATTTCCATGTATTGTGTTAATATTTTCTTTAATAGAAAACGTTAATTATATTCAAATTATTATTAGATTAAAACAATAAAATCATCGTTGTTATTTATATATTTTTTGTTTTTTCTTATTTTTGTTTACATATTTTTTACTTCACCTGAAAATTTTCTTTTTTATTAAAATTTCAGTCAAATCAAACATTTTCAACCAAATAGAACCAGTAGCAAAAGAAACAGAATTCATAGTTATTCCAGAAGTGAAGCAAGTTACAAATGGCAAAGAAAATAAACGAAAGATAAAATTTGAAGAAATTAAATAATCGGACAAACAATTTACATATTTTTTGTATGGAATACTCTTAGACAACAATGGAATCTGCGATCTTTGAAGTTGAACAATGGAAAGTGCATCGATAAAACAAAACTAAAAGTCAACTCTTTGATTTTATTTTATAATTTGAGTTTTCTTAATTATTAATTTCTTTCGAAATGGAAAATTATTTGTTTTAATTTAGTTTAAATGTTTAAAATTTTATTAGAAAAATTAAATGCAAAATAGGCCATCTTCTTATTATAGAATAGAGATAGCTAATCGGCATATGGAAATTCATACTGATACTTTTATTATTATTATTATTATCATTATTATTATTATTATTATTATTATTATTATTATTATTATTATTATTATTATTATTATTATTATTATTATTATTATTTTATTACGGTAAGACAATCACATTTTAGTCAAAAATTTTACAACAATAAGAAGTATCTAAAATAGTTAAATTATGACCAATAGAAACTCACAATCAACATGCATATTTTTAAATGATAGTGTGATTTATATTCATATCAGACTTTTATTTCATTTGATATATTATATAGTGTAATCCATGTAACCCAACAGTATATAATATATACTGTTGGGTTACATGGGTTACACACACACACATATATATATATATATATATATATATATATATATATATATATATATATATATATATATATATATATATATATATATATATATATATATATATATATATATATATATATATATATATATATATATATATATATATATATATATATATATATATATATATATATATATATATATATATATATATATATATATATATATATATATATATATATCATAAATAACAACACAAGTAAAATTTAAATAAAGTAACCTTGAAACCTCAAAACCATAACGAACTGTATAAACATAAAAGGTTGAAATTAATTAAGTAGAAAAAGTGTTTATAATCATTTTTGATATAAAATAACAAATTAAAAAAAGAAAAACAAATTAAAACTACTTCCATGGAGATGGACGGCATGAAGAAATTAATTTGTAAAATAATTTGTAAGTGTGTTAAATATAAAAGGGATCGTAACGATAAAGAGACACACAAGAAATTATAATACAGAAATTTGGTTATCAAATTAAAGATATCAAAAGAGAGGATTCAAAGTTGATTAAAAAGAAGTAAAGAAAGCCAAATTATCCTCGTTGGAAAAGTCATTTCACGATTGAATTTCATATCCACTGTATCCTTGTTAATATGTACGGCGTAGTACTGTAATTTATTTACAAATTTTGGAACTCAGCATTATATTTCGTGTTATAAATAATGCTATCAATAATTCTATAGTGTTATGAGTTCATCGATTTGATACCAAAAAACACAATTGGAGTCAGAATGTGAATCAATAAAACTTTTCAATATTGTCTTATTCAAAAAGCCAAAAATATTCATATCATAATTATACTTGAGACATGCTATACATTATAATACATGATAATATCTCACAACTAATATTTTATTATTATTATTATTATTATTATTATTATTATTATTATTATTATTATTATTATTATTATTATTATTATTATTATTATTATTATTATTATTATTATTATTGTAAAATAATTTTTCATTTTCATATAAATATTAATTATCCATAGAAAACGAATAGGAAAAACAGATATTTATATTCAAATTAATATTTAATCAACACTTGGCAATTTATACGTCAATCTCCTGTTTTTGGTTTGATGACGGCCCCATCTATTATTTATATGCTTTTCGCATCGATTCCAGCTAAACTATCTTTCATTTAATACTCAAATTTTTGATCCCCACACTTTATTTATCCCAGTAGAATTGGCAGAATATGGCTGGAGATTGTGGAAATGAGAGAGAAAGATATTTCGTTTGATTTTATTACATCCCAACGATAGTCAAATAAAGAAAAAGACTGAAAGATAATTGGGAAATTAATGCTTCATTGAAAGGAAGAAAGTGTTTTTACTATGGGTTAGTCATATTAATTGAAATTTTTCTCGGTTTTTCCTTGTTAACAATTCAAATAGATGGAGCCATTGACAAAATATGCGTAATTATATTGAGTTGAGCTAATTTCAAAAAATGCCCATACGTTGGACATATTTACTGACGCACGTGCATTCAAATTGGATTTTCCACATGGAAAAATGGAAATTTTTCCTCATATAATTAAATTACTCTGGGATTTATTTTTTCAATTTCTGGGTTTCCCAAAAGCGAGTCTATCGCTTCAATTATTTGTTATATTTAAAAAATATTCAATTAGATTATCAGACTGAAAGAAATTGAAAGAGATGAATATTTAATATTTCAATTATCAATTAGGATTTGTACAATGTTTATTTATCCCTTGGAAATAGGGATTCGAATCCCGGACAAAAGATTACTAATAAGTTTACATATTGGTCTATTGAAAGGATAATCCGGATTTTGCATGATAATTTATTTTCTGTACAAACCACAATTATGAATCATTCTCTATTTTTTAAAGCTAATAATAATAATAATAATAATAATAATAATAATAATAATAATAATAATAATAATATTATTATTATTATTATTATTATTATTATTATTATTATTATTATTATTATTATTATTATTATAATTATTATTATTATTGTTATTATTATTATTAACATAAACATGTCACCGATATAAATATTATAAAACTCCTTTATACAATATATTTCAATAGGTTCACTGTGTTGGTCTTCAGAGTTTATAATTCATTTCGTTTCTATGGCTTTCAAGTTTACCTAAATTCCGAAATACCAAAGGATCTTGATTTCTTAGGTCCATTATACTCATAGTCATTGTCATTGGAAATCATGTTGGAACTGTATAATGCGACTGAAAATCAATGGGTAAGTGAACATTTTCCCAAAACTATTCCCAATTAAACTTTCACTTATAGACTCAATATTACTGATAGAAGGTTTTAGGGCTCTTTTTCATAATTTATTCATAACTTAAATCAATATTCTTTTGTAGCGTTCAAAAACTTTGCGTATCGTTCTGCTTTAGCAATTGATTACTTTCAAAACTCACTTTTCTAAGTTGTAATGAAATTATATTTATCAGCAAATAGCCTTTATCATGATACCTATGAGGAAACGGAATCCAAAGATAATGAAAGCTTGTTTGTCAATATTTCAATACAGTAATAAAAAACCGATTTCAGAGATATCATGTCGCCAATTTTCTTGAATTTTTCTATGATTTTTAATATATGTTTAGTTTGTAATATATCTTGTTGTGAGGATTTTAAAGAAATAAGTCGGTAATACAACTCGGAAAACATAGCATTAACCAGAGTTAAACTCAAACACGATGGAAAACACCAAATAAACAGTGCATGAAGTTCAGTAAGAAAATTATAAAAATATTAACAAAAAAGAAATAACCAGAATGACACAATTTCAAAGAAAAGGTGATAACAATAAATAAAAGATAAAAATAAAATTTTAGCAAAATAAATTAATATATAGAATAAGAAATGTAATAATCACATTTATAATTATTAAAATTATCAAAAAGGAGAACAATCCCGAATTAAAACTGCGAAATGAAACATGAAGTCGCTAATAGCAAAAATTAAATGAATAAAAAGTAATAATAAAAAATTGCCTTTAAAAATAATACTAATTACTGCAGTAAATAAATTGATTAAAATTATTTGCATTTGTTTAAATATACTAGTGCACGCACATTAACTCACACACGAAAAATAGGTATAAATAACTGACACTATTTCTCACAATTTAACTTTTTATGCGTATGCAAACATTCTAGTTTAAAATTCATGCACGATAATTTTGATGGTGAATCATTGGTAACTGAATTTCACATTTGTCTATGTAATTTTAAATAATACTAAGTAGTGCTATATAATTCTAGGTAATTTTATGACATTTTATTAAACATTTTATTAAACATTTACCTATAATAAAAATTTACTTATCTTTCAGTAATCAGTTTTACTTGTTCTTTTGCATGGTATAAAAGGAGAATAAATTAAGAAAAGAATAGAATATGAACAGATCTCACGAAATGGATTGTTGACCGACTTCAAATAATTGAATACTTGATTTGAATACCATTTTCTTTAATTTAAAAGTTTTATTTCTTGATTGTCTTTTCAAGCTTCTTTCATTGTTCAAGGTGATTTTCATTACTCAATAATTGATATTCGTCATTAGTTCCTTAAATACGTGCTCAAAGGCACAAGGTACAAAGGGTGACATCGTCCACTATGGGTTATAATCTCAATACTATTATCCCAACCGATGAAAAAACCCTATCTGATTCTATATTTGGTAGAGGTGTTGAGGGTAAATTTTATTTTATTGTTTATTTCAACTAATAAACAATTATACAAATTACTTTTTGTTGTATTACTAATCTCTTTATACTTATTTTGTTTTTGCAATTTGTATAAAATATTTTACAGAAATTCATGCTCTTTATCTCTATTTATTAATAAATTAAAAATGAAAAATTGCAAAAACCTTTATTACAATAATATCAGTTTCTTTTTATAACTATTATAATGTCCAAAAAATAATTTAGTAAAGAATAATTTTTGACTTATTTTCTGATCATTGAAATTAAACACAATCCTGGCATTTCAGACCTACAATTTTCAATTTCGAGTCATGAAACCCTTCTGATAGGCATGCCTTAGAGATCATCGTTTAGAATTAAACTTCATTAAATCCTTTCATCAAACCTACAAGACATAATTTTTGGATTTTAATAATGTGTCGATAGGAATTAGCTCACGATCTGGCTCCTCGTGTTCAAGAATTAGATAAATAAAACTAGAATCCCAACAAAATAACTTTATATACTTGTCAAGTTGACAATGAGTGTTAATAGTGTAGACACTTAATGGATATCACCTTTTTTACTATCACCACGCAATCTGATTTGATAACAACTTGGTTTCACTTCGTCTTCAGTTTCTCTTTTAATTCATTTACAATTTTCACTTTTTCTTGAGCCGACCAAATGTTGCTTTGTTTTGTTCAAATGCACTTTTATACTATTTTTCCCCATTGATTTTTTGCTTTATCCTGAACTGGAACCAGGTGAACAATTTATTGTCTCATTATACTGATGTTCTAGCAACTTATTTGCCAAATAAGCTGACGTTCTGCTGGATACTCCATGATTTATGGGCTTGTGTTATAACTCAATTAATTAGATTTTTGGTTCCTGGTCCTTTTAGGAATCTCTCGTCAATTTAAAATTATTTTATACGTCTTAAAAATTTCATTCGCCACCGGTTATCGCTTTTTTCGAATTTTAATTAACGTAATATTGCGTGTATTGGCCGCATCCGTAGATAAGCCGCAGTCTAAATTTCTTATAAACATGACATCTTTTTTGATAAAGCCTAATCCATAATAAGCTTATCCATGAAATTAACATAAAATTTTTCCAAAACAAATATATTATTATAAAATTTTATTTCATTAATTTTTATGTAAATATTTTATTTAAATTGATTACATTTTAATAATTTTGGTATTATTTAAATATTTTAGCAACAAACCCATCTATCGAATGCATACATTAAGAAAATCATATCCTGCTAATAAAAAAATCATTTTATATGCAGAGAAAAATGGCAACAGACCTACATCTAGACTATACGGTGTTGATGAGAAGCAAATCAGAAACTGGAGAAAGACAAGGAACTTTTATTGTTTCAAAATCCTGGTACGCTTTCTAGAAGAAAGAAAAAACCACTTTGACCTGAATTGGAAACGGAGTTAAAAATGTGGATATTGAACGAACGTGAAAAAGGTTTACAATTATCACAAACAGTAGTTCGTAATATTGTTGCTGCAAATTTAGACAAAGATAAAGCATCTGAATTCAAAGCTGGAACTAGTTGGTGTAATAATTTTATGAAAGGAAACAATCTATCAATGAGAAAAAGAACATCTGTTGGTCAAAATTTACCAACTGATTGGGAATTAAAGCCGCTGAGTTTTTAAAATATTGCGAAGAAAATAATAAGGGTGTAAAGACAATGCACTTGGGGAATATGGACGAGATTCCAAATAGTTTTGACATGCCAAGTAATCAAACTATGAATGAAAAAGGTTCAAATAATATAAGAATCGTTTAACTGGAAATGAGAAAACAAATTTTACAGTTATTCTGCGTGTAACTGCTGATGGCGGAAAGCTTGCCACCATATGTTATTTTTAAAAGAAAATCTTTTATTAAAAAAGAGGCATTTCCAGCAGGTGTAATAGTAAAAGTGAATCCGAAGTGACGGGTGAATGGTGAATTAATGAAAAAATGAATTACTGAAGTTTGGGAAAAGCGACCAGATTCATTTTTTCCTTGGCCTTCATTACTTATTCTAGATTCAGAACGTGCTCATTTGACAGACGATGTTAAAAAAGCTATCAACTCATGTTCAAGGATGGCTGCAATACCTGGAGGATTGACTAAAATTTTACAGGCAATTGATATATCTGTTAATCGATCTTTTAAATCCAACTGCGTGAAAAATGGATAAATTGGATGTCAACCGGTACGCACTCATTCACTAACAAGGGAGCAATGAAGAGAGCTTCTTATTCAGAAATTTGTAATTGGATTAAAGAATCATGGGATTAAGTAACTTCAAATTGCATAGTATGAGGGTTTAATCGATCTCGTATTATTCGTAACACAGAACATGGAATTACTGAATCAAAAGAAGTAGAAATGTCCGATGAAATAATTACAGAATCTAGCAATACCGATTTTTGTGAAGAATTTTATGGTTTTGAATTGGTTTAATATATTGGTTTAATGATATATTATTAAATTGTTTAATTTTGACAAGTTTTTCTAAAATCCATTTTTATATTTAGATAAGCCGCATTTTCACTTTTTTGAAATTAATTGTACATTTTTATTTGTATAAACCGCGGCTTATACACGCGATTTTACGGTAATTATTAATTGATTTCGATAATTTGTAATTATCATTTTTATTTTATACTTTTACGCATCCTCAAGAATAATAATAATTTAATAATAATTTTGTTTCAGAATTTTGATTTTATATTTACACGATAAAAATAATTAAAAATCATCTTTATCTTTTTGATCGCTTTCATCTTTTTTCTGTTGTAATATTTCATTTATTTTCATTATGAAAAAAGATCAAAAATTAATTTTCTCTGCAACACAACTTTTCGACTTCGCCTTAATTTAATGTTATTTGAATAATATTATTCAGAGCTGTAACAAGGGGTGGCGAATGGGGCGACCGCCCCAGGTGCCGAGTCGAAGGGCGCCAAAACTGTGAAATGATGATTTAAATTTTTTTTGCTTTTCTTTCTTTTTTTCATATTAAATTTTTATATTCTGCTTTCCATGTTTACTGTTTTCAAAAGTTAAACTAAAACAAAACTGTTTTGCTGGTCTATCTAAAGGTTTTTGCAAACTGGCGACTAAATCCGAAGGTGGCTGATCATGAAAACAGTTTTGAGCATAGAAAATGCTACTTAGCCTGGAAAGATCTTGAAAATCGTTTGAAAGAAGGAAGGACAATTGATGATAATCTTTAATTTAATTTATCTTTAATTTCTTTTATTTAGAATTCAATGTTAAATGTTAAAGTTGATCACTTGATCTTTTCAAATATATTATAATAGTAACCTTAATAGGAACTTAATGATCAAAACTATGAACTTAGGTTTAATAAATACGGAGTAAATAAATTTTCAATATAATTTATATACACATGTATAATAAATATTTATAATTAATTGGTTTTCTTTATAATATAAGTTTGGTTAAGCATTGTATAACTTTGCATCTTAATTTGACTCTTCAAGACCAATTCCATTCCTGTAAGTACATAATTAATGGGAGTGATGGATTCATTTGGCACCAGGGGCGCCATTTTTCCTAGCTACGGCTCTGATATTATTGAACAATTTATAGAATTAACTTTTGATCTTTTGTCATAATGAAAACAAATGAAATATCAAAATCCAAAAATGATTGAAGAGATTTTCTCAAAAATGAAATTTTTAAAAAATCTTACAATATTTCAAATGTAATTTTTAATTACATTTCTGTTAGATGTCAAAATTATAATCTTACATTTGAATACGGAAGATTGATAAAGAAAAAATTTTGCTTTGGAATAAATTTTTATAATTTCGGAAAATAATAAATGTAATGTTACTGCAACTGTCAGTTCTTTTCACTACTTTTAACGTCTACAAACAAAAATAAATAGACAATTATTTAGAATTCTCTATTTCAATTAAAGATGTAATAAATTCAAATTGATCAACTCCTGTAGGTTTTGTAATTTTCCTGTCTGCGCTTCTCTGAAACTAATTTTTGCAAATAGGCTCTTTTGTTTTTATTGTTTAAACTGTCTAAGTTGCAATTTAACTTTTAGAGGAAAAGTTTAGTAAAGAATGCCAGTATCTTTATTAATATTTAAATATGTTTTTTTATATACATTTCTACTTTATGGTAAAGAATTTCCCCTTGTTCCCAATAAACAACACTGAAACTGATTTTTGTTTATATGCATCTGTGGATTACTGAGATAAGAATTAATTACAATTACAATTAGCATATAAATTCTATTTACAATTTTAATAATATTTGCAAAATTAACTTTAATTAAAATAATTAATTAATTATCGTCAATTAAATATAATTAAAATATTTGTAGTTTAATTACGATGAAAATGGAAACTGTTAAATGAAAACACCTCGAGAGGAAACAACGAAAATAATTTTAGATTAATTAATTTGTAATTAAAATCAATTATTTTATTAAAACTAATAAATTTATATTGATTTGATTAAAAAATTGATAAATTTTGTTGAAGTATTGCTAAAATTTCATTCAAAATTTTCTACACCATTTTCAACCAATTAAGTAAATTAATTAATCAATAAAATACAATCATGAGGTCTTTGTTGCACTTAATTAGTTTTATAATTCTTTGTTGCATTTAATATTTTATTGATTTATAATAATTGTTTTTATTCTTGATATAAAAATATTTTTATACTTAGGATTATCAGAATTTTCGAAATTGTAATTGGAATGGAAATTAATCGAGACGTCTGGCAACGTCATCCCAATTTACAATCTTTGGAAATTCTAGCAAGCCTAGCAAAATATTAAATTTTTGCAGCAGATTGATATATTCGCAATTTCTTTCACTTTACATGGTTTTTAAATGAATTTTACAACATAACTTTAGAGTCCTTTTTCAGTGAATTCATTATTATGTATAACAAGGTTAAAATCCTAGGTGGGACGAAGTAGTAATGCAAGTATTGTTAATTTATTTTTGTTTAGAATATTCTAAGTATTATTTATGTTTTTAAACAATTATGTGATAATTTAAGCCTTTAATAATATATTTAATACTGTTAGAAGCTATAATATTCAATTCTTCTGTCATAAAATAAATTACTAAGACTAAATAAATCCAAAAATTATATTTCATTATATCTGCTTATATAAACAAATATTCTTGGGACATTTTCTTTTTATAAATTTTAATTTCAACCAAATATCAACATACCACATTCATACTTGAATTGCAATTTTATTAAAAATTATTTTATTTCAAACCATCTTAATTCTAATATATTTCAAATAATTTAAGTTTCACTTTTAATTTTACAAAATTTAATCATGAAGTAATTTTAATTTTACTCCACAAATACAAATGAAAAAATTTACGAACATATAAGATAGACCTTTTCAATTGACAATTATCTTGTAGTCAAACTTTTTTTCATTTGTATTATTATATTATTTATATTATTTATATTATTTATATTATATTAATTATATTAATTATATTATTATTTTATTTGTAAAAATTATTTGCAGCAAAAGGCTTAAATTATCATTTAATTATTTAAAATTTAATTAATGCTTCTTACAATAAATCATCACTTTATACATTGTTTACGTTTTTATTCTATAATTTGTTGAACATAAAATTAAAAATTATTTACATTTTCGCTTATATGTATATTAATTAGTGGCCAATAGCATGGCTGGATCCTCTACTTGACTCCCATGGCGGATTGGCTACAAGACAATATTATAGAAAATATTGAGATAACTATAATTATTAAAAACGTTACAGAAATTTTTATTAAAGTCTATGGATAGATTTGATGATTTCAGATATAAACAAACATTCTTATCAACTGTCCCAACTAATCTGGACGTCAGACAACACAAATTGTAAACAATATACTTTGGTGTTTGTTCTTCCGTTCTTCGTAAATAGACACTCTTCAATATCCCTTTCCTAATACTTATTTTTGACATTTCAAACTATGTAGGTAAATTATCCGAATTCACAAAGTGTAAAAAACAAAAAATACAACTCACTGATATTATAGTTTATTTTGACACATACCAGTCAAGCCAACCTTTTTGTCAATATTTTAGCTGGGTCAGTTCAGAAATTTTTTGATTATGTATTTTATAAATGTTATATATAAATTTACATTTGTACATCCGAGGACATTGTTTGGGGGCGCTCGAAAATATCTGTGAAAATGAGACAGTCTCTATCAATATGGACTGAAAGGGTAGAATTCACGTTTAAGTTTAAATTGAATATTGCTAATAAACATTTAAATTGTATTTATCAGATTACATAAATTTTTATATAAATATTTAAATTAATAAATTAAAGTAAGTTTATAATATAAAAATAAATTAAAATATATTAAATATTAAAATTAATTAAACCAGCATTGAAATCAGCATCAAAATTAAAATAATAAAAAAGCCTCGAACAGATTGTTTGAATATTACAAAAAAGCGCAGTTTTGTGAATAAAATTAATTTAGTAATTTTATTTGGTTAATTTATTAATTGTGGAGATTGAACATGAATTCGACGTTGTTGCGGCTAACATGGACGTTAGGCAACCCTATTTAAGCTATTGTTATTACTTTATATTAAAATGTACCAATTTCTTATTTTTAACCCTACACTTTACAATTTTTTATTTTTGTTATAAATTGTGTAAACAATCAATTGACAGTTAAAACTAAATTTTTAAGTTTAAAACAAAACATTAGCTTTCGGGCATGGACTCTTCTGATAGAAAACGACTTATTTATGATTCTGCATTTAATACGTATTTAACAATGTGTATATTTTAAGTTTTAGCTGGAGAAAATGAGTGATGCAAATATGTATCACTGCGTAGTGTAGGGTTAAATACTTCAATATTTTATAGAAAAATTTATTTATTTTCTTCTAAAATATGTTCCAATCAAGAATGAATTTTGTTTCTGTTAAATTTGGCTCTTTTCTTGGGTGATGATTTCCGATAAATGCCGGTAATAATCTCCTTCTATCTTCAAAGAAATCTAGTTCATCAAGAATTGATGTAATACATGTGTAAATTTCTCTGAATTCTTACATTTGAATTCCAATGTTTTTAAATGTTTCTTTTTAAAATACAATTTTTATCATTGATTCGAAGCCTTTGGTTGCACTTATTAATTAATTTTCAATTTGATTTCTATAGGACATAATAAGTGGAATTCCTGGAGGGTCCTTTTGTTTTGCCTTTTGTTCAAAAAGCCATTCATGATTCTTCTATCTCCCTTCTACTTCCAATTTCATCTGTATATGCAACCGATAACAAATTGCATTCTTCCATATTTAACTTATCTATCATTTCAACAAAATCTTCCCATAGCATTAGACATCTCTTCATCATGTTTCACTTCTTCAGCATACTTAACTTTAAATACTTTAGTTTTTTCATTAGACTTTAAATTAATTTCTTGAAACAATCTAAAATTCATAAGGACAAATATTTTATTACCATTTAACTGGAATATTTAAACAATAGCATTTTTATAATTTATTTTCAACCAAACTTAATTAAAAGGAATTTCTTTTTTAAATTAAAATGCAGTTTCATTTTTCAGTTTTTTTCTCACACAAAAATTGTTTATTTATTTATTTTATGAAACAGGCTTTTGTGATTATTGATGTTTAATGGAAAATTGACTCAAAAATGAAATCACTTTCTAAGCTATTAAACTACATGAAATCCATGGGTTCACATTGATCAAATTCTCATCTGTTTCAATAATATTAATATTAATGTTTTTAATTCGAAACAATCTTTATCTTTATATTTTATATTTCATAAGAGTACAAAATGTGCAGAGCTCGCCAAAATGTGTGAAGCGACAGTGCTCATACATAGAATGACAATCCTATGTTGGTCTTTCTTAGTTAAAATAATAATAGTAATACTGTTTTTATATATTTTCACCTTTAGCCGGGGACTTATTAAACCAGCCATGGCCAACCGGTGGCCCGCGAAGCGTTTTGATGTGGCCCGGACACAATTTTAAACATCAAATCAATAATTGTCTTTTTTAGAATTCATATTCGAATTAAGCATGTTTCTAATTTAAAAAATTGATTCTAAGTTTACTTGAATCGTAAAAACGAGTTATATTTATTTAAATCAATTTATTGTGGCCCGTGATATTAGTTTTCCGAAAATTTGGGTTGATTTGGGTTGGCCACCACTGTATTAAACACTCCAGATATATAAAAATCAAGTGAAATTTGCTTATTAGCGAAGGAAGTAGTAGCAATATCCTCTAAGGCACAAAGAAGGGGACTCAAATAAAATTGAGGACAGAAGTCAGGAGGAAAAATCTATGTTCCTTAGCTTACTTAAACATAAAAAACAATGTTGTCATTACTATTATTATTATTTATTTTTACATGTTATTTGAGACAAAGATTTCTATAATTTCGATATTCCATTTATTTTCTCCTCAAATTCACTAAATCTTACAGATAAATTTGCGAGTTCTGAGATGATAATAATTACACTGAAATTCGAGTCAAGTTTGTAATCAGAACAATAATTATCTTCGACAGTGCAATATCACTATATTATGTAAATGTTAGTAACATTTTCAATGTTTTATGTTAAAAAATAATCGGAAGCATTGAATGGAATATGTCTTACACATCCCTATTATATAGAGATGACCACAAAGGGAGGTCAGCCCCAAGTGGCGCCTTCGGTCTTTTGTAATGAAAACAGAAGTTTCTTTCTGTCAGAATAATATAAGACATAAAACAACATTTTATTTTTCTGTTATCCTTGAAACAGTAGAGAGTTTATTCCCATTTTTCCTGAACTGATCGCTGGATATCCTTGTTTCGTTTACTAATCAAGGCGTAATCACTCTAGAAATAAATAAAATAAAATAAGTCTTGTTTTATTTTTTTTATAAAGCTTTGACGTTTTGTGTAAACAGAGACGGCGCTACGTATAACTTGAATTTGGCAACTGCCTACCGTTTTCTCTTGAAAATAACGCCTCATAATACAATATCCGATTTTATCCTTGCTCATTGTGTGAGAGCCGTAAGTAAAAACACGTTCATTTCTATTTCCCCCTTTTGTTTCTATTGCATCAAAACTTTTGTAATAGTATCAAGGATGAAGCTTCTCCTAAAATCTGGATTTAAAACACTAATTTTAATGATGCGTTTTTAAAATTTTTAGACGCTTCTTAACAAATATCCGACTACGTTAGTCTTTTTTATTGTTTTCACACATTGTAATGATCGCCATGTTAAATACAAAGGAATCGCAAAAGCAATTATTATTTATTATAAATTATGCCATAAACATAAATAGCCATATATAAAAAAATTATATTATTGACGAATAATTAATCTAAATAATCTCATAAGTTCAATAATATTTCATATCAATGTTTTATAAGTAAAATATAATGCTGATAAATAATTCAATATTTATAATAATTAAAACTAAAATTAGTTATATTTATTAAAAAATTTTACTATAAATCAGTTAAGATATCGATGCTTTTTTGATATATCTACTGATTCATAGTCAAGTTTTTTAATAAATACAATGTCAATGGAAAAGAAATCAGTGGTGAAAATTGAAAAAGTTCTTATAATACTAGAATTAGTTAATTAATATAATAGCGGACAATCTTTTTTTAAAATTTTTTACATTTTGAAACATTGAAAAGCTGATAGCTCTGTTAAATAATTTTAGTGAGGTACCAAAAAGCTACCAATAAGGCACAAAATAACTAAGTGCTACCCTTGTATCGAAAGATATGTTATGCTTATTGAAAAGGACAGAAAACAATTCAACTACGGCACTACATGAACAGTATCCATGCTTTTAAAGGATAGTACAAATTTACATATATTGCTTGTCCTATATTTTTATAATGTCACTCAACATGTGTTGAACTCTGTGCATATAGATTCTTGGTTACGGATGATTTAATTTGACTTTCTAAAATATTTTTATATACTTCGCGAAAGAGAGAAATAACTGTCTAATATCCCTAGAAAAAAAATAAATTGACAGATACCCATGTCTTATTTTTAATGTTTACATCATAAAACAATGTTGCGTAAATTTTATTTTGAGATATCACAAAAACAAAAAATAGGAATTTTTAATAATTTGATAAATCTTTTTACAGCAATAATTTAGAACTTTACATATTTCTTTTGAGGAAAAATAAATTACCAATGTGAGGTGAGTCTTATAATTTAAAAGTTAATAAAAATAAGTTCATTTTAAGAAATTGTGATTATAAAATTTTGAATTTTAAACATCACTTTATATAAATATTTTTACATTATCTTGAATGTATGTTTGAATTCATAACTCATATAAAGAACTATCAACGCTTCTGAAAAATATTTAAATAACATTATGAAGTAATCTTGTTTAAATAATCGTGATAAATAAAAAACAAAATGTTCTAATTAAATCATGTTATTATTGAATTTAGTTATGATTGCAGACGAAAATGATTACAATGTGATTGCTGTAGGAACATGAAACTAATTTGCACAAAGTTTTTATTGAAAACGACATTGAAAACGATCATTGTTCCAGCATTCGATGTTTTCACGAAAGCATGGGTACTTGATTTGTCGATTGTACTGAGATTGTTGATAAACTCGCGTTTGGGCATGTTGACTCCAGTATTGTATAATGCAAAAGTATTGGAATATTTATCTGGAACAACTTTGATCGTTAACTTCTTTTGGCAATCGAAGGCGTATTGGTCAGTCCTGCTGATACGGAAAATTTCTTTTGTCGGATAGAAGGTGCCAATAACCAACGTCATCAAAAAAGAGATCTTGACTTGGAAGACAAAGGTTTCAGCTTCTCGAATGATTGGCATTTGTTTTTTATAGATTTAGCGATTGAAATGGCTAATAAATGTTAATAATGTTTTTCTTTTTTTTAAAAATGGTTTTTTTGAAAATTTAAACAATTACATTAATTTAATTAATTTAATAATGTATTTTAAATTTAATTATTAAATTGATATTTTTATTAATGTGTAAGTCAGATGCACTACAATTACAACTAACACCCAACGTGCTGAATGCGTTTTCCTTGACCGATGGATTCCTGACTGTAATTTATAAAGCTGAAATAATTACATTTCTAACATTAACTGTAGACTTCTCTTTCCTTACCTGCTATCCTGCTATCAGGGAGATTTTTAGGTTGAGATTTAACTTTTCGTTAGATATATCCTTTAGTTTATGTTCCTGTTCTTGGTAATTTTTTATAGATGTCTCGGCTATTTATTTGACCTTATAGATTTATTTGAAATTTTAGACTCGCAAATTAAAACAAAAAATGGAAGTGTACCTTGTACAATTCAGTTGAGCAAAAACTTTTACAGACGTAATTTCATTTGTTTTGCGTCATTTGAGTTAAAATGTTATCTGATTTCAGTGACACATTTGTTGAGTTATTAAAATTATTTCGGTATGGAAATAGTTCGTAATCTGATTTTACTTATTCTTTATAATCGATGATAAAAAGATTCAATGCAATAAATTTTATTGCATACTAGCTGGGGTACCCGGCGTTGCACGATTTAAAAAATAGTAAACAGATTCAAAATAATGAAATTTATTTCAATTCATTCTTTTACATTATCTTTCAGACGTTTTCACTAAATCAGGTAACAGCAATTTACAATATGCAATCAAAACGTCGTACTAATACATCAGAAACCACTGAGATACATTTTCTATAGTGGTGGTTAGTATGTACATCAATTGACTCACCAATTTAATGAATTTCATTTTTCATTAAAAATATCTTTCAAGTAAGATATTTGATTTTAAGTAAATTTTATAGGCTTGAATTTTGATCTATATAGATATGACATCATTATTCAAGTTCCTAAATATTACTTTTAGTCCACATTTGTATTATAAATTATATTTAATTAATTTTCAGGATTTTTAGGAATTTTATGAAATTTATTTTATAATTATAAATTTGGAATTATTTTGATATAATGTAAGTCAGATATATTTTTAATTATAATTCAATAACTAAATCAATCACCAAAATGTATTTTTCTAAAATATTTCTAAAATAAATATCAAAAATTCTAATGAGATTTAACTTAATTTTAACTCAAAAATACGATGATATTTCGTCATTTTCATGACAATTTCTTTAAAAATACATTACAAAAACATTTTGAGCGATCATTTTTTTTTATCAAAATTGTCTAAAATAAAGTTTTTATAGAAACATATCTCTGCGGCGCATTTCCATATATCGAAAGTTTGCACGTGTTTTTAGTATGTGTTGTGTTTGTGTGCAGTATTTAATTTTTCTACCAATTTTTAGATTTCGATAGTGTAAGGCCTATCTCATTGCACAATCAATGAGAATATCAGCGTGAAATCAGTGTAAGTATGTATGTTTCTATAATGTAAGATTATTGATTTTTCATATATTATAGGAAACATGGTGTAGTGCAAAAAATGTGAGTCCATTAAAATAATTTGAAATAATTAATAAAATTTTCAGTACAGAATGTTATCAAATAAAAGTTGAAATCCTTTTTTAAACAAAAATCAAAAATGAACATTTGTTTGAAATTACTGACGATTTCATATTAATCTAATAATTAATTTGGTCAGTGAATATTTTGGAGTACATCCGGATAGGCAAAATTTCAATAATAAAAAAATTCTAAAAAGGTAAACTAGACTCTTTTCAAATAAAAAGGAAATTTAAAACCGGAGGGATAATTTAGAGAAATTTTCTATAGTTATCACGAAATGAGAAAATTTTATATTTATATTTTGATAATAGTTTTATTAATTTTGTTTAAATTTTCTATTAAAATAATATAATAAAAAAAATCTCATGGGAATGCACCTACTGACAATCATTAAGATCCTACAACAGTGGTTCTCAGCCGAGGTGCCGTAGATATATGAAAGGGATGCCGCAAGCTCGGCTATTTTTATTACAGAAAATTTATTAATTTCATATTAAATTATTACATTAGTAGATTTTTTAGGTTTTTCTGCATTGGAAAATATTTAGAACAAGAAAAGACAAAATAACATTAATATATATTATAAAAAGATTTTTATTTTTTTTATTAAGCATTGAACTTACAAAACTTGTTATTTTCATAGCTTAAAAAGGTTGAGAACAACTGCCATAAACTATCGAAAGCTAAAAAAATAAATAAAACATGCACTTGACCCAACAAATAATTTTCTTCAATAAATAATGTACAATAATAAAAACCAACAAAATCATTAAAATTCATTAAACATTCTTTTATTTATTTAGTTTTTAACTAAAATATTTGCATACCAATCTTTAAAGATTTTTTGATGGATTTACTTTTTTTATTTCTTTTTGTTATAGAAGCTATGAAGAACAGCCAATGATTTTATAATCTTTAACGATTGATATGTATGTTTTATGTATGTTTGTATTACACATAACTTAATTGTTTAAATACCGTAGATACTCGAATATGACGTCAAGGTTCATAATTTGGTAGATGAATAAGTCAAAAGAGCAAGATGCGAATATAATGAAAGTAATATAATTTAGTCAAAAGTTTTCAAATAATTTATGTGTGAAATTTGAACTTGTAAGACTTATTCCTTTTGGCTTTTAAAGTTTCTTTATCGCCTTGAAGTGATTGGGTCGAAGGAACACACCCATTCTTTAAATTGATTTCCTTTATTCATATTCTTGACTTTTCCAATTACTGAACAAATTTTATTTTAGAACAATGGATCGGTCACTTGGAATTCATCGTCAATCATTTTTAGATACGGTTGTTAGTGTAAGTCCACATTTTACAGTATAAAAGGAAGGAATCTGTGTCACCGGCTACGATATTAATTTGACAATTGAATTCTTCTCTATTATATTGTAATTCTTTATAATGAAACTGATACATATCCATCAAACTCAAGTCCGTTCATACATCTTTTAAAATATGCTATCCATTTCGGTCTGATCTTCTAAACATCCGAACTCACTAACAGGAAGTTTCTGAGATAAAACCCATCCATAAAAATTATTAACATCTTGGTGCGTCATTTGAGTTGATTTATCTGGCTCAACATGATGCTTGTTGATAAATGTTACTTCACTCCCAATACCTGCTTCAAACAAACCTTAGACCTCTGAATTTGGAATAAGTTCTATTGGTTCAGTGAGCTGTTTAAGAGCTGAAGCCCAACTCAATCCTGGGATAGAAACAAAAGAGAGGGCCTACAATCCATCTTCAACAAATGTTTTGTTTTTGAAAGCCTCATAAACAACAGCCAAAAGAAAAACATCCAGCTTACGGAAAACTAGCATATAATTTAACAGCGTCACACAGTTTTAATATTACCATATTTGGAAGCATGTAAATATTCTGTCTGATGAATTCCTGACCAAATCGGTGGTAACTCAGTTATTGTTTGTAATACCTCATCGATGTAGCAATATCATAAGAGATTATGGCTTTACCAGTCATCAGTTGCAAATTGTAAGTCTTTGAAGTAAGTCATTAACAAAAAAATAAGTTAATAACAAATAAATTTTAGAATGAATATTTTTAATAACGATTTGAAAACTCTAAATTCACTAATGATTATCTAGTTATACATTTGTTGAGGTCAGTAAATTAAAATAAATTTAGTTTGAAAATTTAAAGTAGGTTGAAGGAAAAAGACAAATAAAAGCGTGATCATGCACAGAATTGATAGTAAAGGAAAGTATGTTGGAAGCAGTATTAGGAAATGGCAAAAGAAGTTGCGAAAGGCAAGAATCCGGAAATCCGAGAAAAATCAATAAATTGTAAAGTTATCGAAATTGAATTGGGAAAACGGGACAGGTATAGATTAGCAGATGGTCAACAAGATGATGATTAGGGATTTTCCAGAAAATGGTTAGAAAGGGTCGAAAAGCATTCAAATGTGCTAAAACAGAAAATCGTTAATTAATTAATTAATTGGCTAATAGAAAACCCGAGATAATAGGAAACCCGAGCCAATAGAGAACCCGAGAGATGAAGGAAACCCGAGATCGATTAACATGAAAAGTAAATAAAATGAAAATCTCGGAAGACCATTATCATGACAGCATGATTAATGGAGACAAACAAGGTTAGGAATAGCAAAGGGAGCCAATTAATCATGATATGGTGCAAACAACGTTCAAGGAGCCGGTTGTCAAACCATTGTCAGATAGGAGCAATCAAATCGAAAACCGATTAATCAAAGTGATTATTCCAGTATAACGGCAAAGTCGAAATTCAAATTAATCGGCATTTTGCCTCAGCTAGGATTCGAGAAGATTAGTTAGGTGAAGGAAAAGACGAATTAAGGAGATTAGGGAAAAAGGAAATATAGAATAGGAATACGAAAAGGTGAAAAGGAACCAAATCAAATTGAAAGGAAGACGTTGGTCAAGAGAACTTAAGGTAATAAAAGGTGAATATTATCTTTTGTCAAAGCATCAACACCGAGCGGAAAATTGTTCAAACTTGAACTTTGATTATTGATTGTTTATTATTGAGAAAAATATATTTTGTGATTCAAATATACGTTGGGTAGTTTATTGTTTTGATTAAAAGGACACGAGGAGTCAGAGGTTACCGACTTAAATTACCTAAAACCCAACACATTATTATTTTTGTTATTTTATTTGTTTATTATTATTATTATTATTATTATTATTATTATTATTATTATTATTATTATTATTATTATTATTATTATTATTATTATTATTATTATTATTATTATTATTATTATTATTATTATTATTATTATATATTATTCTGTTTTAATTTTCTTTAAAATGTCGCTAATTTGTTCTATTTCCAACGAAATTCCTGAAGTTCCAGTTCTTAGTAGATCATCAAGACATGTTTATGAAAAAAGGTTAATTGAAAAATACTTAACGACAAGTGATCTAGATCCTGTTACTGGAATACAGTTTTCTATAGATGATTTGATTGAAATTAAAGTTCCAATGCATGTGAAACCGAAACCACCAAGTTTCACATCCATTCTGGCTTTATTGAAAGCTTTTCAGGATGAATGGGATGCTTTGATGCTTCAACAATTTACAATGAAGCAAGATAACCAGGCTCTTAAATGAGAATTATCTCATTGCTCTTTATCAATATGATGGTTCTTGTAGAGTTGTCACCAGATTAACTAAAGAAGTTACTGCGGTAAGAAAAGCTTTATCTATTCTTAAACCACAAGCTGATCTTTTATGAAGACTGCCAGAAAGGTAGATTGGTTGACAATAATATTTCTACGGTTAAAGCTGATTATGTTTTGCAAAATAAAATTGGAAGCGTCTCTAGTATCTTGAACAATTATTATTATTATTATTATTATTATTATTATTATTATTATTATTATTATTATTATTATTATTATTATTATTATTATTATTATTATTATTATTATTATTATTATTATTATTATTATTATTATTATTATTATTATTATTATTATTATTATTATTATTATTATTATTATTATTATTATTATTATTATAAGAAAATGTTTTCCAAAGATTTTGTCATTTCTATCAAAAAGATTGCTCATATTTTCACGAGTCGGGATTAATTAAAATCATTTTATTGAAATTTTAATAGGAAAACATCATATTTTCCGCTTGAATTGTCAATAGGAAAGCCAGATTTAGCATTTCACTGGATCCATTCATTTAACAAATTTGGCCTGTAAAAAATATAAAAAAATTAAATCATGCATAAAATTGGAAAATAATTACTAAATGGAATTCTAATAAAACATCCGAATTTTTTCTCGAAAAATATTTGTCCAAATTTCCTGACAAATGTGTCGCCCTGCATTATTGTGCTTATTGATGAGAGTGCAAATATTGATAATATTTTCGTGCAAATTCACAAGTTTCCAAACAGGTAAATGTCATGTTAATTGGGAGACTTAATGATACACTGGTGATGTTTGGATTTTTCACTTTTCCTAATTATTTTTATAAGATGCCGAATGGAGGCTATAATATTTATTCTAACGCTATCATGCTGACCAGCCTGCCTTATTTAAGATTCTTCACGGTTCTAAGTATAGAAAACATTTTGAAATTTTATTATATAACCTCTCTCATAGGTCATTTATACATTATGTAATTGTTATAAATTTTGCATTTTCTTTTCTTACATTATTCCAAGCAGGTTTGATGGCGTATCTAATGGCTGCTATTAAAGTATCACTGATGAACTTGAATGTTCACTCACCAAAAAATTACAAAATGTCAAAGAATAACAGAACCTTCTTGAAGCCAATATAAGTTGTATGCGAGTGAAGCATGTGGCTTGGTTTATTACTGAAAAATCTTGATCAACGCGCTCGATATTTTTATAAGTATTTTTAAGTAAGAAATCATTAAATGTGAGATTGAAGGGGTGTAAGTCCTGGGTATAGAAACCCCCTTTTTTACCCACCCTCCCGATTGATTTACAGTTATTTGAATGATAAATTAGCGTCGAAACATTTTGAATTTGGTGAGTATATAAATTTATTTTGGTTCACACTTGTATTTTTAACCGTAAAATCGTTCTGGCTCAAGAACCTTTCGTTTTATTCCATCCACTATACTCATCCTTTAGTATATGCATAGAAATGTATAGAAGAATGTATAGAAAAAATAGAGATATCAGATACCAGAATTATTTAGATATAGAACAAATATATTTTTTTACAAGCACCATTCTTATTTTGCCTCAATGTCAAACAAGGTGAGAAGAAAAAAAATGTTGAGAAGTCGCTTAAATAAACCTTCATTTGACAGTAATAAAATTAGCAAAAGAATTCCAAATTACATCAGAAACACTTCACTGAATAATAATAAAAGATTTCAACTACAAGTGCAATTTGTCAAAGAGAAAGATCAATTTATTCGTGTGAATATTGCCATCACATATTGCAGTGTTGTTCAAACTGTGTGCCGTGGCGGGTGCCCAGGTGTGCCGTGAAATTTAAAAAAAAAGTCAAAAAACCCTGTTTTTCCAAACAACTTAATAAAAGGAAATTGAATTGTGGATATTTTAACAGTCATTTCAAATTTAAATGTTAATCAGTCAATTAAGTGCGAAATTTATTTGTTTACAATCATATTTATATTTCTTACTAGAAATATTGACTATCTAAAATACGTAAGCAGCTTAATTATGTTTATTTTTCATTCACTAATTTTTCTAAATTTAAAATTTTTTACATTAAATTTATTTCAAGTACTTAAGTTTTTCATTTCTTATTAAAAGATTAGTAAAAGTGCAATAAAAAATTGCAAATAAAGCAAAAAAAAATTAGGTGTGCCGCGAAAATTTTTAATTCAGCCAAGTGTGCCGTGGCTCAAAAAAGTTTGGACAACACTGTCATATTGGCAAAGGTATTGGCAAACATATTCTGCACCTTCTCCACACTCGTAGGGATCTATGAAATACCATGTATTTAATAACAATTTTACAATCTGTAATAAACTAAATTACAAAGATGTTAAGTATTATTTTGAATTTTAGAACATAAGAATGATTTGTCGGCATTGTAGAGACATACAATTAATTCGAATAAAGAATTTATTCAACTTAACATTGCAGTAAATAATTGTCATATCTTCTCCAATAGTCAATATACCAACGAAAGCACGAACACTTGATCTGGAGATTTATTGTATGGAGATTGTTGAAGATCTTGACCATCATCAGAGAGATCATTGCTAATAAGACGAAGGTTTATGTTTCTTGAATTTGTGGCATTGATTTATTGATTTTGACGCGATTTAATGATTGCGAAGTTGAATAATTCATTGTTTATTTTTATATTGAATTTGATTTTTTTTTGGAAAAAGTAAGGATTATTTAAACAATGGTTTTTAATTTAATTAATTTAATAATATATGTTAAGTTCAAATATTAAATTGGTAAAAGTGGGAGTCAGAGGCATTACAATAGGCCCCGCCGAAGTACGCGGAGCGTATCAAAAGATAAGACGACGATAATGGTGGACGCAGTCAGTGAAGATCATAATCCGAGAGTTAGTGAAGGAGTTTACGTGTTCGCCTGGAGGGGAATGGCGGATTGTATTGAAGGAGTTGAACATTTGGTGTGTCTGGTAGTATTGTCGGTTGTTCCATGTCTTCTAATATGTCTTCGTTTATGTTATAGTCTTTTGTGATATGGCTGTTTGGGATTTCGTCGTATTCAAGGGTGCAAAAGGCTGGTTTTAATCTGGAAAGGTTGATCATGACGTGGTTGTTGTCAATATCGAGTTTTACTGTATTTTTATAAATTTCTATGGTGCGAAACAGACCTTTGAATCTGGGTTTGAGGTTTGAAGAGTTGTGAATTTTCGTTACAAAAAAGAATATTTATTTACCACGTTCGCGGATTGTACTCAAAATTAAAAATCTTTCAAATAATTCCTAATTCTTAACAAATTTCCAGCGTAATACTTGCACTGGACATTGCATTTTATACATGTTTTATATAAAACATTTGGTTATTAAAATAGAATTTTGGTATAGAATTATTTGTTTTGATTTATACACTGCTAGTAACAGTAACTAATTATCTAAAGCTGAATTTTAAACATGAAAAGGCCTGTCCTTTGACTGGTTATAGGTTGTTATAACATAATTTACAGTTTGGTAAAACCAATTTGGTAACGGACCGAAAGGTTTTTTTTATAAAAGTTATTTCTATTACAGTTTTAACAAATTTAATATCTTTTATAAGACATTTTTTATTTTTATTGTTATAATAATCTGTAATTTTAATAAAAAATGTCAATTAATATTTTTTTTGTTTTTTTTAACCCAAGAGCCTCGTGTAAATAATTAAATATTTTTTCAGAATTGTTAAAGTAATTATTAAAACCAATTATTAATTATAAGAAATGCAAATTAATTTCAATTAATTATTTCATTAAATTTAAAACTGAACTTAATAATCGAATTGTTAATATTTATTTCTATTATTAATTATTTGAAATATTTTGTTTTACTAGATAGATTGAACATTTAAATCGTATTAACACACCTAATTAAAACAATGAAAAATTGAAGTAAATATAAAAATATTTAACAGCATTCACACAAACACAAACACAAACACACACATAAATTCAAATAGAAAATCACCCTACACAACTAGACAAACAAATTGGGAAATTCTCCCAAATCAGAAACATAAACAAAATCACTTTAGAAACTAAAAAAACAAATGAAATTTACAATTAAAATATTTTAAAATTAATGAAAATAAACGAACCAACAGATAAATTTCAAATCAGATTAATTGAATATTGTTTTAATTGTTGGACAAATATTTTTTTAATCGACAGGGAAATTAAACAAAATCGATAAATAATTCAATAGCACAATATTTTTCTGATCAAATTTCTTTTTTTATTTCAGTAAAAATTATTTATTGTTCTATAAAATATTAAAACTCATATTTAGAATTCAATATTTCTCAGGAAAACAGGTTAATGAAAAGATAAATACAAATATAATAAATTTACATCGATAGGTAGTTTCTATGAAATGTTATTTAAGAAATACAAACTAATTAATTATTTAATATAAATCCACTAATCGATTTAATTGGTACATAGAATTCCCGAGCTTGCCAAGCCCAGGAGCAACTTGTCAAGAGGAGATAAAATAATTTTATTCGATTTTTAACTCTAGTCTTTTCGTGGCGTAGTAATTAGATTAAAAGAGAAATTGATGAAATTAGCTAAATCTAAATAGCGAAAACTTTAAAATAATTGCCACGTTGGTCAAAATAATTTTCGTAAAGAATGTGTTACTGAATAGTGACTTAGTGGTAAGTCCGCTAGTCAAAAATGAAGAATTATTTGATTTTTTCAAATTTTTTTTTCTATTGGAAATGCTCACTTATATTTTATACCTGCTGCTGTCATAGCAAAGTTATTGTAGGTATCGATAGATGACATCACTAGTATTACATTAAAAGCATGGTACAGCACAGTATATCCAAGGCTGATAGAAAAAAAAACAATTTTTCGTATATTTTATATTTTATATACCAACAAGCTTGAAAGGATTAAGAAAGGAATATTGTTGGTTGATTATTTTGCCAGGTCAGAATCGTATTAATCATTATGAGACGATTTCTGATTGGTCAATTGCCTTTAAAACAAAATATCTAACGTTGTCATTTTAACAATTTAATACTTGTAATCACTGTATTGACAAATAAAAACTTATTGCGTTGCGTCTTATTAGTTTGAGAAAAAGCATGTAATTATTTCCTACCGAAATAATTTAGTAACCTAGTAAATTGACATGTATCTTTTAATTTAGGTACCTAGAGTGCACCTCAATATCAAATACTTTCCTTCGTCAAAAAAAATATTTAAAAAAATGCAGGAATTAGTTTTGAAAAAGAGTGTAATATTTTAATTTTCATTGAAAATCGATAATTTTAAATATGAAAATTAAATAAAGGAAATTACTTATTTTTATTCAATTAATTAATTTTATTTTTTAATTGTTCTTAATTATTTGTTTAAATTTTTAAAATTTTGAATATTTTAATTATATTAAATTATCATATAATCGTTACAAAATAATTGATAGTTGCGATCAGTGAGGTGGCCTGGAAAAGAAAAGTCTTCGGTTGTTGGTGAAAGGTCCTCTGGGAAAATCTGTAAAAGCCATGTATCATTTGACTAAGTGATCCAATAATTACAAAATCTTACAAATCACGCAATCACTTGAAATTTTTTTATTTATCTACGCCGATTGTGAAGGTGAAAGAGAAATTTCCTAAAAATTCAACTTACTTTTGAAATTTTCTTTTTATTAATGAAAAAAATCTTTTACCAGTTTAATTAAACAAAACACTCTAATTTCATTATTGCAATATTGAAATTTTAAGAAAAGATTTAAAAACCTTTATTTGCATTTCCATAAAAATGTTTTATCCTTAAAATTTAATTGAAAAACAAAATCAAATTTTCTTGAACTCGAAGTTGATCGGATATGAGATTTGTTGGGAAAGGAAAGGAATGATTGAAAAATATTTCAACAAATTTTATTTCACTTTAAAGAAAATTAATAAATTAAATATATAATTCATTTCTTTTTTGTCTGAACGAAAAAATAATTTTGTTTTATAAAAGATAAATTAATATAATTTGTAACAAATTGAAATAAATTTGTTTTTGTTCATTAAATTGATTAAATATCAATAAAATTTTATTATTTCCACTGTAATTATATTAATAATAATAATAATAATAATAATAATAATAATAATAATAATAATAATAATAATAATAATAATAATAATAATAATAATAATAATAATAATAATAATGATAATGGCATTGTATTTATAAAAAATTGACTATGAATCAGTAAAGATATTGATATCAAAATCAATTGAAAAACGCAGTGCCGAAAATTCAGGATTATCAAAAAACATCAATAACTTTACTGATTTTTAATTAATTTTTTTAAAAATACAATGCTAGTTAAAAAGAAATCTGAGGTGAAAATCAAAAGAAATTCTTATAATAATAATAATATACACCCAACTCTTTTTTTACACGGTAGATACGTTCTAACGAAAATCGTGTAAAAAAGACATGTTAGCCATAATAAAATTGAGGATGTGTTCTACAATTATAGAAAACCGTGTAAAATAGAAAAAGGAACCATTAGTTGTTGTAAAAATCCGTGCAAAAAAAACAGTAAATCTTGAAACCATATTATTTAAGTTTTAGAAAATATAATCCATACATGTTTTTATTAAAAATTGATAATAATAGTAATTTTAGTCCATAAGTAAAAAACAAATAAAATTTTTGTTCATAAATACATATAAATTAAATTCAAATTGGAAATATAAGTCTTATTTAGCAACTAATATTTATTATCACTACTTTATAATAAGCGTGCACTGGCTAAAATTGCTTTACTCACTTAGGTCTACCAAATCTGATATTGGTTTTCTTATGATAAAATCTGTTATAAGCTGCTTGGTTTTTGCCTTTTTAACTTACTTATAAAGTGCTTGATAGCCAGCCATACAAACCTGTCAATTCCGTTGGAATTTTAATGCACGTTCCACGTTAGGATCATGAGTGAGAAAAAATTGTTCCATACTGGTACCAAATTTTAAGCCATCGCGAATTAAATCAAAAGTTAGTTGATGCATTTCACCTTCACCTTCACCTTCGTCTTCGTCACTATGGTTCTCATTAATACTATTAACTGTTATAGCTTCAATCAAGTCCTCACCATCTAAAGGTTTTCAAGCATCAACTCCTCTATATCCGCAACTTGCATATTTTCAAAGCCCTCACCACCAATTTCGTGTGAAAGCGTTACAATTTCCGAACACACAACTGCATTTTGTATTACAGAGTTACTAATTTTCTTGGAACCATTTTGTAAAGAATTCTCCTGTCATCCACGCCTTTCTATTAGCCATCCAAAGGACTGGCAGCAGATGTGAGACCTTCGCTTGTCGCTTCCGATTATTTGTCGTTGGTTTAGGCATTTTATTAATCGGCTATAATAAAAATTAAAATAAAAACACTTAATAAAAAATTTTTAAATATAAAAAAAATAACATTACCAGTTTATTAAAATTTCCTTATGTAAGTAAAATTTTCTAAAAAAATATTTGTCAAAATAACAATAAAAACAAAATTAAAACAAATTTATTTTGGAAATAGTGTTAAACCGAATATTTCGTGCGAAAAAAGAAAATTTGTTCCTTTTTTGTGGACCGTGTTATTTCAAAATTGTGTAAAAAAGACCGTGTAAAAAAAGAGTTGCGTGTACATACAAATATTATTAATAATAACAATATTAATAATAATATTAATAATAATGATAAATAATTATTTTTGATGATTGGATTTTCATCAGTTGGAATGCTGTCTGCCACTAGATAAGATGAGTTGAAAAAAGTTGAAAAGAGTTTCAAAAATGCTTCATTTAACTCTTCCAAATCCTAGAACAACGGGAAATTCTTTTCTTTCTTTTCTTTATTTTTTTTACTGGACAATTTATCTTGACCTTAACATAATGTTGTTATTAAGAACATCTATGTAAGAGGTAACTATAATAAATCTTAAACATTATCCTTTCAAAAATTCCACCGTTTAAGTCTCAGTTCCTTAAAAATATATTATCAAACCAAATCACTCAAAAATGACCATGTTATTCTAATTAATATTTTATTATAATTAATTCGTTATTTCATTTATAAATAAACAAGCGATTAATTTTTCTTAAGAAAATTAAACAGAAATCGTGGGATAAAAAATTGAAAAAAATTTATAAACACATTCAGCTTATTAAAACAAAAATTATTTAGTCAATTTTTATTAGCCTCCAATACCAAAAAAATCTGTTTTTATTTTAACTTAAATTTAATTTAACTCAATTTTCTCCGCAAAAATATTTAGCTACACCTGTTTCATCTTAATAAGCCATAAAATATGATACTTACCCCCTCCATCAGCCACATGTTGCACCTTTCCTCCTCACACTTTACCAATAGATTCATGATATTTTCACTTTAAAATTGACATAGAAATATTTTTATTTCGTTGAAATTTTTTTAAGTCAATCGGTGAAATTTATTCTACATAAACACTCGAAAGCTATAATTAAAATAAATATTAAATATAATTTATAATCGAATTTTCTCTCGGTTCGTATTCAGCAAAGCCATATTCCATGAAAGCCAGTAGATGAGACATGATAATGACATAAATATTTGTAGGCGATTTCACGATGCTGAGTCAGTGATGCGTGACGGATTCGGTTCGGTAACGTAATTAGCCTTCACGCTTATCCGATGCATCGGAACTTGAGTCATTAACAGAACATTGTGATTATGTCACTGTCGTCGTCGTCGTCATGATTTTTATTTCATTTCCAAGTGTCAATTATTAATTTTGATTCTAACCAGAAATATATTTTTTCATCCACTTTTCATTCTATCAGCGATAATTTGATAATTAGTTTTTCGAAGATTTGTTTTATCTCGGCTTCCAATGAAAAGTCTTTAATTTCGAAATGAAAGATAAAGAGAAAAAACATTGAAATAATATTCTAATTAACCTAACCCACTCGATAGGACCGAGGGTTAGAAAATCATATCAAATCATATAAAATCTTAAAATTTATCGACAGTATAATTTATAAAATTCAAAATTACTTTTAAATAAAAAATCATAAATTCAAAAAATTGAATTCAAATATCCATTCAGTCTTGATGTCGCATCACTATACACATCTATCGAACCAAAAGATACTATTCAATGTTTAGAAAAGAAATTAAGAGAAAGCAACTTGTTAATAAAGGAAATGAATATCGAGAATATCACCAAACTATTTACTGTTATCCTCGAGAACACCTATTTTACCTTTGAGCAAAATATCTATAAACAAGTTAAAGGTCTGCCTATGGGTTCTAGCATATCAGGACTGCTAGCAATCATCTTTATGGATAACTTTGAACAACAGACACTAAGGACCATACAACCCATCGGTTTCTACGCAAGATATGTAGATGATATCTTCATCACGACCAAAAGCAGAAAAGAAGTGGAGGAAATATTTCATATATTCAATGCGGCTTACCGAGATATTAAATTCGAAATCGAATATCCGGAAGAAGATGGATCCCTCAATTTATTGGATTTGAGAATTAAAATAGAAGCAAATACTCCAACATACGGGTTCTACAGAAATCCAGCTCGCAAAGAAATATTTATGCACCAAAGATCAGCGCTTCCATACTTACAGAAAGTACATGTCATAAGAAACGAGAAACGAAAAATAGCCAATCGATGCACGGAAACAAAACGAAAACTCTAAAGAACAATCAAATTTCAATAAAATCCTACACCGAAACAGATACCAAGGTGAGGACATTGAAAGAATAAATTCTACCCCAAGAAGATCTAGGGAATTAACACAGAAGAATCAGAAATATTTCTATCTTAATATCCCATTCATCAGTGACATACTCGACTTCAAGATCCTGAAAGAACTTAAACGTACCGGTCTTCCAATTCGGATAGCACATAAATCTTGGACATTGAGAAGGCTCTGGCAGGCAACACAAATAGAGAAAACAATTGCACAATGAAAAACTGCCAGACACCAAAAGATATGTGCTTTAGAAAAAACATCGTCTATTGCGTCACGTGCAATGTATTCAATGAAATCTACATTGGAAGTACACTCAGGACCTTGCACCAAAGAGTTAAAGAACACCTAGATCTTCGGCAGTGTCAGCCAACAAAGTAAAGAAAAAATATTTCAATCGAAATCATAGCTAATGGAAACATCCAAAAGAAAAATGTCTGATTCAAAGAAGCAATTCTCATCATAAACAGACAGCCAAAGATCAACTCTAAAGAAGAAATCAATGAAATCATGAATTTGATCTGTCATTGATCTTGAGAATAACTGACAATATATAAAGAAATTTAAAAAAATATAAATAATAAATTAAATGTAGAAAATTAATGTAGAAAATTGTAGGAAATATACTTTCAAAAAATAGGATTTAAAAATCAAAATTGACACATTTATTGAAATATTTAAATAGCGTATATAAGTAGTTATTGGAGGCTTTATTTAGAATATTTTGAAATATTTTATTAGGCTTCTAGAAGCTAATTATAGAAGCTTTATAAAAAAAATTAAAAAATTTTTAGTTTGTGTCATTTTGAAATTTTAAATGATATTTATTTTATTTTATTTTTAATTTTAATTTTCAATGAAATTTTAAAAATTTTTAATAAATAAAAAAATTCATAAATCGAAAGTATATATTATATTTAGAACCAATGAGAATTCAGAGAAACGAAATAAAAGATAGATTGAAAGGTATTTTCATGAAGAATATTGCTAAATTCCAGGAGATTGACAGGGACTATCTTATAGTCGAAACTTTTTCATTAAATACATTATTTGAAGCAAAAGCCTTAAATTATCATTTTATTGTTTTAAATAATAATAATAATAATAATAATAATAATAATAATAATAATAATAATAATAATAATAATAATAATAATAATAATAATAATAATAATAATAATAATAATAATAATAATAATAATAATAATAATAATAATAATAATAATAATAATAATAATAATAATAATAATAATAATAATAATAATAATAATAATGATAAAAATGTTGTGAAGGTATTTCAAATTAGAAAAATCATTTTGTTATTTCTTTTTACTTTGTTATGAAGAAGATATTTTCAATTTTGTTATTAATTATTGAAACTTCAAACAAATTCTCTGAAGGTTTTCAATCGGTTCATTTTATTTTAATTTTTTTTATTAATAATTATCATTCATTTCAAAGATTCCTTTGCTTCATCTGAGTCACAACACCGAAAAGTTTCAATGGAAAAATATTCATTCAAACTTCCTAACATTACTTATTATTATTTAATATTCTTTATTAAATATAAATCTTACAAAATTCAAACAAAATATTGATAATAAAATTAAATTTTGTAAATATTTCTTAATGATTCCCACTTTGATTGCTTTTTAATAAATGCTTTCTGTGCCATCGGTTTGTCAACTCCTTCAACTCACAAAATATTCTGTCCTTCTATCAAATGCACGTGTTCACAACTTTATGACTACCTAAGAAGGTTATGTATACTAATCGCCCTCCCTCTCCACTCCCCCCCCCTCTTGGATTATTGATAATTGCTATAACAGCAAATATATATTTTCCAGCATCGAATCAAACATAAAAATGAAAATATTGCTAACAAATAGAAGTTTCATTTTTCATCAGTTTCGGCGTCTGTTGAACACGTAACTGTTCTCATTAAGGAAAGATTATTAATTAGTCAAAGTATCATTTTCCAAGTGAAACAAATTTACTTCGTTCAGAAAATAAATTCCAATGTTAATTAATATTTTCCATGTTTCAATGCCACTTCACTCCAAGTTGATTGAAAAACAATATTTCTCAAGAACAGAAACGAGTCTGGAAATAAAATATTTTCTATTATTTATTTTCCTATGCTCACCATAAAACTCGTACAAAAACGTCCTTATATGTCTTACTATTCAATGCTTCATATTTTAACCCTTTTGCGACCTTGGGCCAAGAGTCCAAGTGTCCAATAAAATACTAATTGTATACATAAACAATGACAACATTTATTTGTTTATTTTCAGCAAATAAGTGACCCGGAACATCTTTGTGTTAATTTTATTATATACTACCTTTAGTAAACAAAATCTGTACAAAATCTGGTTTTAATATTAAGAATAACCGAAAACACCTTTGACTTAAATTGCACTTAAAAATCAATAAAAATCTTTTTAAAAAAGCCACCAAAATATTTGATCTTCAAAAAAAATTGACTCTTTAAAAAATTTAAATTTTTCGCCAGATAAATCTTGAAGAGATACAAAAATGTTGTGGTCAGCAAAGATGTATGTGACGTCATCCTCTATATTTTAGTCGAAATAATATTTCGAAAATCTCAAACTCCAGCGCTACAGTGAGATAAAACAAAAAAGTAAAAATCCACTTTAAAATCAATATAAATAATTTTTTAAAAATCAATAATCGCGAAAATCAATAATAATGAAAATCAATAATCGCGACTTGACCTTGAAAAAAAATTAGGGGAGGGGAGGGGTAGGAGGGTTGGGGGCTTACATTTACCTACCAAAAATATTTTTTGCCTAAAAATTTTGTATTGTTTAATAAATCCTTCAGGTCCTCAAAGACTCATTGTCTTTTCAGTAAATTTGTTTGTTTTTGTATCTTTATATAGCACGTATTATTAGGTCGTTTGAAAAGTAATCTCGTTTTTTAATTGGTTAATTTAAATTAATAAAATCATCAGGTAACTTTTAATCAAATTGTTATTTTTAATACTTTATCCTTAAAAAATATATTTTCATCTTTTCGCAAAAATTTAAAAATCCTTATAAACAACTTTAACAACAAGAACGCCAAAATTTCTTTCATGTGCGTCGACAACGTTATCCCTCAATAAAATTTGTTTAAATGCATTACTAATTTAAATTTTTAAACGAACACTTTATTTTACATAATATATTATTTTTTATTTGCATATGGCCAGGGTTTATACCTCATCAAAATTTTGTCAATAAATAGTTTAGGAAAATTAATTACACCGCATTTCAGTCTTTTAAAACTGCTTATATTATAAAAAAATAGTTAATAATTTATTTTATATAAGAAACAAACCAACCTATCTGTGAATTGAAAATTCCTTTTTATTGGTTTTTATTGGTTAGAAAATAGGGTAGAAAAAGTAAAATGAAACATACAAACACAACACACACACACATAAATGCACATTGAAATTAAATGCAACCACTGCAGAAAATAGATTCATTTTTTTAAAAGAATGAATTTGTAAAATTATTCAAATTCGTTTTCTTTTCAGTGAAAAATAATAGAAAAATTTAATAACTTAGAGTTAAAAATTTATTTAATTAAATAATAAATTTAATCAAATAAATGAAATGATTTACATAAATTATAGGTTGTCAACTTAAGAGTCACGAAAAAATTACTTTTATACAAATAAAATCATAAATAAATTTATATGAAATTGTCATACCTCAACGCATTGATGAGGTATTAGGGAATTGTATAATATAACTGACATGTGAATTTGTACATTTTTTAGTTTGAGTCGATTGAAGAAAGAATTTCAATTGCTTCATTAACTTGGTTATAGGATATATGAAATATGTATTAGGAATTCGACAGTATAACAGACATGAAAGTTACATGCTACATTAAATATTACAGTCACATTACCATTATCAAACGTTTAATTCACAAACTAGGCATATGAGAAACTCATATCATTATTGTATCACAAAAAGCTGTAATTACAACTAAAGTTTGCAATGGCATCAAGCTGTGGTAAGTTACGGTTAATAAAACTTTTAAAATAGTTCGAAAATCTAAATATCTTGAAATTGTAATTTTGTTTTAATTCTCACAGATCAAACAAATGACAATTTAAAATGCACTTTAAACAATTAATATCCTATAAAGATCCAAAGATATAATTTCCATCTTGTACAAAATGAGGATTCATTTTTCACTTTCAATATAAACATTTTTAAATGTTCCATTTAAACCGGTAAAAAACAACAAAGAAATTCTCAAACTGAAAATCGACTCGAATTGAAATTCAAAGAAAATCTGTTATAAAAAAATAAATTTATTTTTATCGCGACTGAAACAAAAACAATTCGAAACGAAGATAATCAGTCTCTATGTGACTCGAAAATAAACAAGCAAATTCTTTGCTTTTGTTTAAATTAACTCAAAAAATAAAATTAATTTGACTACTTCGTCTCTGAAAGATTCATTGGAAAAATTGTACATTTTCACACAAAAAAAGATCAATCAAAAAAATGAAAAGATAATACTAAAATTTTTTATTAAAAAATCTCAATAATTAAACGAATTTGAAAGTGAAATTGTTTTACTGAATTTAATTTCAATGACAAAAATTTAATTGAAATATTTTTTTGAAAAAAATTAATCGAACAGCGGAAAATCAGCAATTTCTCACGTATTTCGAAAAATTGTAAATTTTGAACACAGGAATCAAGTCTGACAATCACTTTGATTTTAATATTGTAAGTTCTATTTCAAATTTTGTTTTAATAAATGATTAAAATAATAACAATAATAATAATAATAATAATAATAATAATAATAATAATAATAATAATAATAATAATAATAATAATAATAATAATAATAATAATAATAATAATAATAATAATAATAATAATAATAATAATAATAATAATAATAATAATAATAATAATAATAATAATAATAATAATAATAATAATAATAATAATAATAATAATAATAATTAATGAAATAAACATGGTGATCATTTTTACGATATATTTTTACAGTCTTACTGTCATCATCAGGTATAAAAGAAACAAGACTATAAATATTATAGATTAATTAATTAAATAATAATGTTATCATTATTGTTATGAATTTTTAATTTAATATGAATAAATATCTGTTTTTAAATTAGACATTATTTTAATAATGGATAAAAAATTTTTAAAAATTACATATAATTCCCTTTTAACACAATTTTAATTTTAATCAGTGTTTTTAAAATTTATGAATTGGTGATTACGTTTTAAATATAATTGTTTTGTGTATTAATTAAAAACAAATTTAAAAAACCTTTTATGATTTTTGAAAAGAATATAATGATAAAAAATATAATGAATTTATGAGATCTATAGTTTCTTCTAGTCTACCTAATGGCGACAGTTAGGCAGTCATAATATATGGTAAACCATGTTTAAATAACATTTTTAATAATAATAATAATAATAATAATAATAATAATAATAATAATAATAATAATAATAATAATAATAATAATAATAATAATAATAATAATAATAATAATAATAATAATAATAATAATAATAATAATAATAATAATAATAATAATAATAATAATAATAATAATAATAATAATAATAATAATAATAATAATAATAAAGAAATATTTGATTCGTGTATTTATAAGTTTGTTGGAAAAAAGTTTTGCTAATGTGTACAAAAAATGAAATTAAATCTTTCGTTGAATTTCCCCTGAAATGAAGTGTTCACATTTGATAGCCTGCATGATTGAAGGCAGTTCAGTAACTGTGAATAAGTATTATTTCCAGCAGATCTCCGGTATACATTACTACCTCACTGTTTGCTCCTAGTTCACCAATTCGTGATCAGATCAATTCTACTTTAATTGTTTGCTCAAAGCGCTTTCCCCATAAATCTCAATGTGTCAATTAAAACAAAAATGGAATATTGGAATTTTCAACAGTAATTTTTGTTGGTAATTTTTTTTCATTGAAAATTCTCAATTTAAATACTTCATTTTTGTTTAAATAATAAATTAAAGTTTTTCTCACTTCCTTTCTAAAGAAACTCCGACTGAAGTTTTTATTTAAATATTTTTAACGAATTTTAATGAAATATTTGGCTGCAAATTATTGTGATTTACAAATAACATAAACAAAATCGAATAATTTTCATATAAATATTTGTAAGACTGGATCAAAACAATATATACACAACATTTCGCACTGACTTTATCAAGTGTGTATTTAATACAAATAAAGACTGTGCCGAAATATTGTTTTACAAATATTATTATAAAAATTATTGACTCATAAAAAGATCAAAGTGTTTCTGATTTCTCGACTTTTTCATTTCTCGATAAAAGATGTTTCACATTCGTATTCTGGAGAATTCCACTGAATTCTCGAGAAAATGAAAAATATAGTACAAAATACGAAAAACAGACTCATTTTGTTATATATATATTCATAAAAATTAGTATTCTGAAGAATTTATTAAATTACATATGCATATGTGCTTGCACGTGATACATAAATGCGAGCAATGCTTATTATTTACATAGATTTACGCGATTGCGATGAGAATGGATTTCATGCATCAGATTGATACTATAATATAAATTATGAACACATCTGTGAGACTATGGGGGTAATAATAACAATAATAGCTTATACATAATTATAATTGTATGTATATAATAGAAAAATAGCTTTTTAAAAATGAACAAATGAAATATATTTTTTGTATCTGGTACTTTTTTTCCTCTATAAATAATTTTATAATACTAAATATCTTAACTAATTGGTGAGTTACTATATGAATCGCCAGTTTGTTAAGAAATTTTGTGTTATAAAATTAGTTATAACGGGAAAAAAGTACCAGATCGCATTTTTACAATAATTATAATATGGGAAAATGAAAAAATTGAATTATTTTAGTCTTATTGAAAAAGAGAAAAAAAATCTGGAAATTGAAAAAATAGAAAAAGAATTGGATCACCGCCACTCCCGTATACTAATTTTATAATACTAAATATCCTAACTAATTGGTGAGTTACTATATGAATCCTAATTGGTTAAGATATTTAGTGTTAAGAATTTAGTATTACGACGGCGATTTTTCGGGGATCCAATTTCTTTTTTTATATTTTCAATTTCCAGATTTTTTTCTTTTTTCAATTAACAGATTTTTTTCTATTTTTTCAATTTCCAGATTTTTTTCTTTTTTAATTAACAGATTTTTTTCTATTTTTTCAATTTCGAGATTTTTTTTCTTTTTTTTCAATAAGACTAAAAAAATTTCTATTTTTTCCCACACTTTTACAAGATTTTCCTAAATTCACCTTTTTTGTGCTTTTCCACATACTGATGCACCTTCTTGAGCCTTTCTACCCATTTTATTTCTTCGCATTGTCACTTTTCTCCTTGAACAGTCTTGCACCTCTCTCATTACAAATATAATTTTATTTTATTTTTAATTTTTTTATTACCTCAACAGTATCATGAAAATAAACATTTGGGTACCCTGATAGAAACCTTTCGAAATGAGCCATTGATCGCCGAAATACTTGTCAGGAAATCTCCATAATCAACTTTGAGTTAGCGGCCCCCTACTTATAAGGTTGATTTGACCTGCATAATTTTTATAAAAATTTTAAATTCTTAAAAGTTGTTGAACTATCCTTTATTTATTGCCCATTACACACATACACGCGTACAGTCAGTTTTTCTACCCCAAAAGTATGTGTCTGTATATTTGAAAGCTATATAGTATTTATTTGAATCCGGGGTGACATGTTTTTAAAGTCTATTTATTAAACTTTATAGATTGTGTGTGTATTTATTAAAACTATATAGTATGTGTATTTGACCTACTTCATTTTTGATTTGACCTACTTGATCCAGCGGTGCCCTGTTTTTAAAGTCGGTTTCATATATTAAAAACTGAAAATTTTGTGAAAAAAAAATTGAAAATTATGAAAAATAAAAAAATTTATTTGACATACATAAAATTTTGGGTGACATACGTAAAAATACTATGAATTTTAGAAAAAAATTCTTACTCCTGGGGAGGAGGAAGTACTTCATCTAGCAGTAAGTGGTTAATCTACCTACTCTCTTAGCTGAAAGCCTTCAGAATCCACAACAACAGAATTTGGAATAAATCAACAAAGTTGCGAGATAAAGTTACCTTATGTGCAAAAGTGTTGACATTCTTTAGAAGAATGTACAAATTGGATTTTAGGGATCTAAGGATTGCCTCTTTACATCTAGGATTTTAAAAATCATTATTGTTTATTATAATCTAAACCGGTGATAACCAAATGGCGTGCCGCAACAGATTTAAAATTAAAGGTTTTGTAGAGCTTTTTACCAGCTGACTGCCACTACATTGTATGCTGTAGTAGTAGTCAACCAATTACATATTATAGTCAATATATATAAAACATATCCACTGCAGATGACTTGTTATAATAGTTTTTTGCATTTTGCATTAATAAAGTTAATCTGGGATTGTCCGTAAGTGAATTGTTTATCAGTAGTTACTCCCCCGTTAGCACTGAGTAGGACCTTCTATAATACAGGTTGGTGTGGAAATCTATAGATAGTTCATAACTTGTCCAAAATTAGTACCATTCAGGTCATATTTTTGGCCTACGCGACTTTTTCAACCTGACCTTCCCTGACACAATTTTAATGATTGTTTTTCTTTGGTATTATTAGGGATTAAATTTATTTAAAAAGAATTTAAATGCAAATTAATTAATTAAAATTTTAAAATTAACAAATTATGAATTAAAACAAAATTAATTTATTTTTTGAAGAAATAAAAAAGAAAACTACAAAAAAGATGTCTAAAAGTAGAAATAAAAAAAACGAAATGTCGTTTTAATTTGACAAGACAGATTATTTGTTAAGACCGGAGCAATTGGAAAATATAAAACCAAAAATAATTGGGAAGCGTTTCTCAAAAACCTAAGACAATTATTTGAATTAAATAATAATTGTTTTAATTTTAATATTATAGAACCCAACAACAGAGTAGAATAAGTAGAAAAAAAATGGTTCGAGATAACCAGGCAAAATACTGATGAGATTTATAAGGAAATTGAAGGAATTAGTGAATAATATTAGAAGTGAACTTGCATCCGAACGGAATTTACAGAGATCAGTAATTGAGTGACACATTTTGAAATTATTTTGCGGTTGATGAAACAGAATATTGGCTTTGTATTTGCTGTAAATCTGTATTAACCTCTTAACGGTCGAATTAATACCGGAAACACCGGTAAAAAAAACCATATTTTTTTATTTTATTTTATGAAAGAATAAGTAATTTGGATGTAAGCAATAAGAAGATTTCAACAATATTTTTATTATTTACTGAAAAAAAATATTTTTTGACATCTACATTTCTCAATGGATTTGCCCGAGTTTACAGTTTGCCTGAGGTGAACAATAAAATTTTTGAAAAAAAAAAATAATAAAATATTGGAACTTGGCTGAAATTTTTTCTGGGCGTATATAAACTGTAAACGAGTATAATCTGGTGGAAACAAAATGAAACGGACAGCGCAGATATCCATTATATTTAATATGCAGTTTGCCGGAATATTCTCGGGATATACCAAATTTGCTTTTTTATTGGCCGAGTATACTCGGGTGAAGCTGTTAAGGGGTTAATATAATGTTTCGCTAATTGTTTTGATACCAAAGGACAAATGTAGTTAGAGTAATAATCAATAAATAAATTTGTTTCTATTTGTCAAATAACCCAAGGGGCCGCCCGTTAAAGTAAGCGTGGGGGTTCAAGCCATGTGTGATTTCACAAATTAGTTTTTTTTAATTTTTTTCTAATTTTTTTAGTTAGAAAATTTATGAAATATTTATACAGGAATACCTCGCATAGTACGGTTTCGATCAGTACGGTTTCTCTATAGTACGGTTTTGAAATTTTCAAAATATGATTGTTTTTAAAATGATTAAATAAAATTTTCGAAATTTAAAAAAGTTTTTTTAAATTAATTTTTTAGAATTTATTCGTTATTATAAAATCATACTGCACGTGTTTAATAATTTGTTTTGTTACGTTTAATTTCTGGTTTGTAGTTTTAATAAAAAATTGAATAAATAAACCGTAAAAAAATTCACTACGGATACATTCACGACAACGCGATAATAGATCAAAGTTGTTGATTTTAAATTTTTAATCGTAGAGCATGTTGACTTTTATATATTTATTTATTGGTATTGCCAGCTTATAAATTTCAATAAATATATACTTAAATGTACAACTGTGTTAAATATGCTTGTTTTGCTTACTAGATTATAATCACGATTTTTAGATTTCTTAATAGGGGTACTAAGCCGTAAATTTATTAGCGCCAGAATGCCTCTAATAGTCCGGTTTCAAATAGTACGGCTAAATTCCAGAACCGATTAACCATACTGTTCGAGGTATTCCTGTATTATATTTAGAATAAATTTTAATTAGGCGTTAATTATAAAAAAATTTTTTCTTCGAAAGTATGACGTGCTTTATGGACGGCCCCCAATAGCATTATGTTGACTAAATATGAAGTTCTGATTGGTTTGTTAGAATATTACAAACAAGTCAATAAAACGGTAAACAAAATCCTAATCCATCTCCGTGATACACAACTCGGTGAATCAAGAACTCCTCAGAACGCCTAAGTGACCCGTAATTCCAATAAAAAAATAAAGAATATTACACAAAATACATGACAGAAATTTAAATGTAAAAAACTTGAAAAAAATCCATAAAATTGATATTATTTATTGATAGAAACGTATCAAAGACCGAAAGTCGGCAAATAAAGATAAGAAATTTGATCTAGCCAGATATTCTTCATGATATTCTATAAGAGATGCGCGTGTTTTTGACCTCGTGTAACGATTCTATGTCACTTTATGGCTAGTCAGAGACTTTTATCAAACAAATATGCTATGAAAAACAAATAAAAATCTAATTTAGTCAGCGCTTAGGCTAAAAACTACAGCGTTTATAATTCGTATTAATCTCTCGGATCAGCACGGTTAGCATTCGATTCAAATATTATACGAATTAAAACAAGCCGATATTTATTTTGTTTTAATTAATAAACTGTCAATTAACAAATTAGTTGTGTAATTCTTTCTTGCACCAGTAATTAAATGATTAAAATTAAAAATCAATAATTTAATTAAATATCAATAAATCAATAATTAATATCAATAATCGATAACATTAATTTATCATAATTGATATTAGCTACAGTGCATTTTGTATTTACAGTATCCATAATGAAAAATACTAAATTATTTTTATTCAAATAATTCTCTTCTCGATAGTATTATTTAAACAAATTTCCAATCTAAATTATTTCACTATAATAAATAGTTTCAATCAACAATATTACATTCACATAATCTTTAAGTAAATTGATATTAATTGTATTTTTAATAACTTTAATTAACTTAATTATATTAAATAATTGTAAATTATATTAAATTATATTAAATTATATTAAATTATATTAAATACTTTTGATTTATTAAGAAGATAAAAATTGTTGAGTTTTAATGAATTAAAATCATTTGCTCAATATCTGACTCCTGGTGTTCTTGAAATCAATAAAAACAACGCACAAATATCCCGCAAATATATTGCAACTTTTAAGGCGGATTCTCAATTCGACTTATTTCTAATCTAGTCTTGAATTTCGAAATCTTTATGTTCCTAGCTTCCACCATTCGGGCTGTATCATTTGGGTTAGATTATCATGGTTAAGGCTCACTAACAAATCCTTTGCTAACTTTAACCTTTGTTTACCAATTAAGGTTAATTAATGTTTGGTACATTTCTGTGCTTTTACAGTTTTCATTACACTTTTTCACACACCCGTCCCAAAGTATTAACTATAGATTACTGGATTCTCGCAAATATATTTTCGGGTCTAAAATGAAATTGTTTAATAACACCTAATTTAGGCTAAACACTTATTATTTTTTATTAATTTTAACATAAACCTCAAAGTAACCTCCGAAATCCTAATAAATTTCTTACCGTTGTTAAATGAACTAATTGAAAATAAAAGTTTCATAATTAAACAATCGGGGCTACTATTTGACTAGATCTCCCCCCCCATTATTTCATTCATAAATATTGCTTATTTGGTTTATTAACCCAAAAATGGACATTAAACCACACATGGACATTTAAAAATTCTAGAAAATCATTGTGGGATTCAAGAGCTTCCAATTATCTTGTTAGGATTATTTTGACAAAATGTTAGTCTTGCGTAGGTTTATGTATATGCAAAATATCAAAGTCCCTTAAAACGTTAAAATTAATTATGACTATAAGATAATACTTGGACATTAAGGTTTAAAAGGAATGACGATTGAATGGTGGTTAAAAACAATAATGAAATGAAATCATGAGATTAATAAATTTATTTTATTTTATTTTGCATTTATTAAAATACTTGACTATGAATCAATAAAGATATCGATGATTTTTGTTGGTTTTCACAAATTTTGGGGAGTGACTTTTTTAAGTGATTTTAGATCAAAATCACTTAAAAAAGGCAGTTCCAAAAAAACATCGATATCTTTACTGATTCATAATCAAGCTTTCTAATAAATAGAATATCAATTGAAAAGAAATCAAAGGTGAAAATTGAAAAAAGTTTTTATAATATTTTATTTTATGTTTTTAGTTATAGAAGATTTTGAAAGGTTTGAAAATTAAGAAGGGTTATTGCAAATCACCAACATATATTAATCATGGGTAATTTGTTATGAAAAATGTTCCATGAGAACACGGAAAAATTAAAAAAAATACACAGTTATGTTCCTGAAAATGGTTAGAAAACACAGACACCGTGACGCACAGAGTCATAATCCCATTTCTCATATTGATTTAATGCAAGATGTTCAATTTTATGGTGATATAATGTTGTTAATTACTGAGGCAGAAAAATATACATAACTTGCTGACCTAAATTTTCAAAATTTAATTAACAACCCTTTCATGTATCTATATGTAAAGAGGGTACTGCGTGCAACGTCAAAATAATTTGACGGAATTAACAAATACCAAAACAACTTTTTGATTAATTCAAGAAACACCTCCAGCACATTTCAGACGTGATATCAATTCTCACTTCATGCTATGGTTCCAGCTAAGTTTGAGAGACACAAGAATTATTTTTCATAAAAACCATCGAAGCTTTGGCTTGGGAAACATTTGTAGGCATTAAACCTTTTACAAAAGAAACCTCAAAGCCAATAAATGTTGAAGATTTGATCAGTTTAGCCCAGGGCCTTCATGTGAGAGTGGATAGATTGGATAGTGGATTCAGATTTGAGTCAATTTTCCACAAAGCAACAATAATCACAGAAGCCACTTCAAAAATTCGATAAATAAATAAACTAAATGTTTAAAAAGTATAAATTGCTATGAATGTTCTTAATGTAATTTTTGTTAAAAGGGGAAAACGACTTTTAAAAATTTGTTAAAAAATACATTTTTATCAATTGTTGTTTAAATACTTCAATTACTTTGCGAATAATTTAATTTTAAATACTTGTGAAAATTTGTTGTTATTTGGTAAATTTGAAGCCAAGATTTTAGATTAGATTTAAATTACATTTTTTATAATTACCTTATTTTGATTTGAAAGTAAATGAAAATCAAAGTAATACCTTTTAAAGCAGTGTTTCCCACAGTAGGCATCACGCCTCAGAGGTGGGAAACGTCAGCAATTATCAACTATTCCACAAATATATTGCTAATATAATATGCTCATTCACGACTAAATATAACAGCGTGCATACAGCAATTTCATCGACCGTTATTTATGCATACTGGCAATACTGATTATCGAAGTTTGACAGCTACTTCAGAGGGGCCGGTGGGGCACATGACTTTTGAAAATACTACTGTAAGGCATGGCATAAAGAAGTTCCGGAAACACTGTTTTAAAGCAAAATAATTTTAGTTATCATATTGCAAAGAGTTACTATGCCACAGTAAAGGTGAAGATGCAACTGATATATGTCTAACTGAACCTATTTTCAAAACGGTAAGTAATAATGTAAGTAATAAATAATTTCAAGGGAAAAGGCTACGCTAACGGTGCAAATATGTGGGAAAAATGTTGAAATGTTGGAAAATCGTTGGAAAATCATAGTTAGTAAGTTGGGAAATTTGAACAATCCTCTTTATTCTAATCCTGAGATACAAATATTACGACTTTTATGATGCGTGAATTACTATTGTTAATGAGATTGAGCATATGATACCACAACCTCAGACGAAGCAACCCAGTTTGGGAAACCATTGACAGATTTTGGAACAAAGAAAGACGTCGTCTTGAATTTAAAAGAAAACTACGTGAAAAATGAAGGAAGCAAAAAGAATATGAATTGAAAATAAGGATATCTTATCGACCTGATATGAATAATAATGTTACCAAACAAAAACTCTCTTTCGAACAAATTCGTTATGAATATCAATGTACTTCGTCAAGAATATTAAAAGAAGGTATTCAGTGATTATACATATGGTGAAATGAGTCCCATCATTGAAATATCAGCTCCGTGCTTTCACGAATGCCTTAGTTCCAGATCTTGTAATTGTTATCAAATTGTTAATGAAATATACCTTTGTCATTCGGATTCCAGTGTCAAAAATAGTTAAAGTTCCAGCATCTTTATCGGAAATCATTTGAATGATTAAATTCTTTGCAGTGTCGAGAACTAATGCATCTGTTAAGCTTTTGTATCTAATTTTGTCAGCATGACACACAGCTTCCATTGCATATTCACCTTGACATAAACTACCATCCAGAGAAAAAAGTAGTTATTCGATCATCATATATTCGAGCCATTATAACTATTTTAAAAGAAACCAAGAAAAAACCTTCAAAAAGAACGTGCACACAGACGAGATAATTAACCTCAGGATTGACCTATATAGGTATACTATATGTATATACTATATACTATATGTAAAGTATATCATTGAAATTATTGTACTTCAATAGAAAATAAAACATTATTTTTAATTTATTTTAATACCATACCGTGTTTTGCCTAATAAAAGTCATACTCCCAATACAAGCCCATTGTTCGTTTTTTAAAAAATAAATAATTACAAGCCCTACTCCTATTACAAGTCCTATTTTAATTCATACACCATTTATACGTTTACTTTATTGTATTATTGTTTTTTATAATGATTTTTAAATGTCGTTGATTCAATATTCATTTAGTAGACATTTTTTTAACCCATGAACGCACAGAAGAGTTCCAGAAAGGCTTATACAATAGATTATAAGCTTAGAATCCTCAGTGAATCCAGTCAGATTATTGAAGATGATATGGACGACGAAACGGCTATTTTTGAATAAAAAAACTACTCCCAATACAAGTCTTTTTTGTATTTTTAAACAATTTTACGCAAAAAAATAAATACAAGTCATGACTTTTTTCGGCAAAACACGGTATTAAAAGTTATCATAATTACTTACACTGCTGCATATAAGATGTTAATATATTTAAGCCTAAAATGTGAAATCCGTCATTTTGATGTAATATGTAACATTATAAAACAGTAAAATCCCTAAAGTTATTGTTCACATTTGACCTGTTTTTATATTCTTTTAAAATTACACATATTTTTATTTCGATTATTTATCAATATTTTCACCTATGTAGCACAAATTTTAGGCACTTTATTTTTCAATCGCTATTTTATATTAAATATTTAAAATAAAAGTTATAGTTATTAATTGACAAAACAAGTATCAATGAAATTAATTAATTAATTTAATTAATAAATAAATATTTATTTAAAATAATAAAATTAATTTTATTTTTCTATAAATGACTAAAGTTAAAAAGTAGATGAAAATGCAGAAAAAGAAAACGGGAAACAAAATCGAAATTTGTCTCAAAAGCGATTCCAAATATATATTTTGTTTTCACAAGACAGTTTTGTTATTTATTTCACAGGTATAATGAAATTTTCTCACTTGATCCATAAATAATGCAATTTCTCAAAGAAAACTGGGAAATTTCTACCCGCTGATTGATAAAATTGTACGTAATTCCATACGTATATTGTATATAATATTTACCAATCAGATATTCGAGCAGCCATCTCCCATAGTTCAATTTGATATGCGAGATCTACGCAAGGCAATCATTAGGATGTTGAAATTGGGGCACAGAATTTCCAGAGTTTTTTCCCCGATTCCATGAACAGCAACAACAACAATAATAATAATAATCAAAATAATAAAAATATTTTTTTAGATGTGAAGAATAAATTGGATTACATGCGAAAGCCAAAATTCATTTGCATTCTCGAGCAGAGAATGAAGAAATTATTTTTATAAAAGTAAAATAAAAGTGTTTGTATATATGTTATCATGAATTTTTTGTTGTGTACATAAATATACCAGATAATTAATATTTAATAATAATAATAATAATAATAATAATAATAATAATAATAATAATAATAATAATAATAATAATAATAATAATAATAATAATAATAATAATAATAATAATAATAATAATAATAATAATAATAATAATAATAATAATAATAATAATAATAATAATAATAATAATAATAGTATAAAATGATGATTTCTTGGTAGCAGCATTTATTATTTAAAACAATAAAATGATAATTTAAGCCTTTTGCTGCAAATAATGTATTTAATGAAAAAATTTTCGACTATAAGATAGTCTTTGTCTCCTGGAATTTAGCAATGTTCTTCCCGTTACTTTTCCTTTTCTCTGAATTCTCATTGGTTCTAAATATAATATATACTTTCGTTTATTTTTTTATTTATTAAAATTTTAAAAATTTTATTGAAAATTAAAATTAAAATTAAATAAAATAAATACCATTTAAAATTTCAAAATGACACAAACTAAAAATTTTTAAATTATTTTTATAAAGCTTCTATAATTAGCTTTTAGAGGATTTTAGAGGATTTGTTCATTTAGAGGATTGTTTAAAATTTTCCACTTGTTTATTGACGATGAAAAACTAGAAAAAATTTTACACATGAAATTAGAACTATGACATCCTCAGAGTATGAAAAAGATAATGGGTTTTCCCACTACAACATTTCGCCAACATATTTGCACCGCTAGCCTTGTCCCTTGAAATTGAGTCCATGATTACTTACCATTTTGAAAATAGGTTCAGTTAGACCTATACCAATTGCATATTTAATTGCTGAAACCGTAATAAAATGCTCTTTCACACTTATCCGTCATTTTGGGAAATTTTAAGGAAAGTAATCTGTATGCCTTGCACCAGGAGCGCAATTACCTATTATTACAAAACATTTATATTTATCAAAATTTCATATTTTACGTTTCTTTTAATTTATGCTACATATTTCCCCTACAATAATAATATATCGTCTGGCATAACACTGTTTATTGTCAATTTGGCGTGCTCCTCCTCGTTGAGGTCGCATTTGCAAGAATTGTACAAGTCCTAGAAGATCTCTGTTAATTGAATTATATAACTTATCAGATGTCCTACCGAAAGCTGCATTATTTGCAGTCAAATATAAACCTCAATTTTCAAACATTTTTTAAAGCCTCACTTAAATACTTCCAATTTTCAACTTCGCCAAAAGAGGTTGATTTACTCTTAAACAAAATACAACAATAGCAGAAAACATTATTGCTTGAAATAGAACAGGGTATCCAAATGCGTGGAAAATGACGTAACTTAGGCCACATACATACGGATGAAACGTTTGGGTTCAGTTCCGTTGTATATCTGATATATAAGACAATTGAACAATTTAGTCTTTCTTTCTTAATTTTTTTTCAACTATTTTAGAGTAAAAATATGTCTACACTGATATAATTGTCAAAATTGATATGAAGATTGGGAAAAGATTTTGGTTAAATCCTCTTCATACGCTCTATTCCGTCTTACTTCGCTTAATCGAGGAGCAGCGTCCTGTTGTAACTTTTGTGGGGCCCTATGCAGACACTAAAATTTTATTTTAGTTTTATTGCATTCATTTTTATTGATTTTAAATAAAAAAGATAATGGAAAGAAATTATAAAGCACTTTTCGAGCTCTTTTGCTAACAAATTCATCAATTATACGAATTTTTGAATATTTTATCTTTTTTTTTCTTTCAACTCATGATATTTTTGGTATTAGAGATATAAATTATGGGAGAATTTATAGCAGGGACGTACTTAGGGAGCGTAGGGGACTTTTGCCCTCCCCCAAATAAATTATCGATTATAAAATATAAACTATGGATGAAATATTTAAATAAAACCTTTATTTTGGTTTTGTTATGAGAATTGTATGAGAATAATAAAACTAAAGAAAATGGACGAAGAACTTCAAAATTTTAATAACCTTATTGGTTTCAATCAAAAAGATATTGATTGTAAAAAAAACTCTTGAATATGAATTTAAGCTGTGGTACAAAAAATTTGAAGAAATTAAATTACTGGTGTAGATACATTAGCAATATGTGATCCATTTTTTTATAAAAATATTTATATTCTTATTATATTTGCTACTTTACCGGTATCAACTTGTACAGCAGAGCGTTCATTTTCATCACTTAAATACCTGAAGTCATATTTAAGAAATACCATGGATGAAAAAAGATTAAACGTTTCGGCTTTGTTATATATTCATCAAGACATTAAAATAAGTCCGAATGAAATACTTTCTGAATTAACGAAGGGACAATGACGAATTAATATTATATTGTAATAAATTCTATGTAATATACATTGTTAATAATTAATAATAAATTTGTTAATTATCTTAAAATATTTTTTTCTATTTTTCCGGGTCAACTTTTAACATTGCTCGATGAATTGTAATAATTCATAATTTTGTCCCCAAAGCTGAAATCCTGACTAGGACCCTGATTTATGGGGTTTCATTCATCTTTTCGGCTCAAAGATGTATATTTCATTTGAAATTGTGAAAGATTTGGTAAAAGATTTAACGATTTCGAAACTCGAACAGACTCTGAATTTAGATGACTAGGATTCATAATGTTATATTTTTTACTAAAAGTTTAAGTAGCAACACTAGCGCTACAGAAATTGAATTCCATGTCTATAATAAATATTGAAAAAAGTAATTAAATTAATAAATTTCTTCAAATTAAAAAAGTTTCTAAAAGAAAATGTATCATCATCATTTATTATTATAATAAAATTAATATTTTTAATAAATGTTTTGTATTATTGTTAAGGAGCGCCGTTGTCCTGGCATTGAATCAACAAAGTACATATCAAACTTTTGTAAACATTATTTTATATTTAAAAAATTAAAAATAATTTTTAATATATATATATATATATATATATATATATATATATATATATATATATATATATATATATATAAATACAATTACTCGAATTTATATCTATTCAATAATATTATTTAAAATAAATAATAAAAATTATAAAACAAATATAAAAATAATTTATTGAAATTATTACAATATTATTCAAACAATATCGAAATAATTAACATAAAAATGCATTCCGATTGTAATTTACTTTGCTACATATCATTATTAATTAGTTGAATTTGATTGGATGAAAATCTGACCAATAAGAATAGCGGTCATTTGGAAATATTATAAACATATTACAACTATGATTTATTTAATTTGACGAATTTCAATTCATTTACAAGAAAACGTGAGTTTATTGTATAATTTTATTTCACTAATCATTATTTTCAATTTTAATTATAATCGATAATTTTTTTTATAAATTATTAATTTAAGAAAGTTATTAATTAGATTTTCAATGTTTATTAAATAAATTTAAATTAACACTTGAAATAATAATATTAATTAGCGATTATACAATCAATTACGAAATCGAAAGGAAATTAATTCGAGATTTTTAGAAATTTAAAATTAATTAATTTGGAAAATATTAATTGAAAATTTAAAAATTATTTTAAATATTAAAATTAAATTTTAAATATTTATCGCGTGGATTTTTTTTGGGTTTTTTTTTTAAATTTTCTTTCCCACGGCGAAAGTAATTTATTTGTTTTTCGAATAATGAATTGTTTTAGAGGAATAAGTAAACATTACATAACGCTCTATTCCGGTTAAGCAGGTGTGTCAATTGGGCGTTGACTCCCCGGAATTCTACGAAAAATTGATACGTGCAGCATCGTGCCTTGATAATTGCCCGGCGTGAGTCAGAGGAGATTTCTCGGTGTGCTTCTCGTAGAAGTGCCAATTATATTGATAGTAAACCGTTTTGGAAACACTTAAATATCGTATTGAATTACTTTTCAATTTACAAACAAAACTTCAACCGAAAATACGGTTGTCATTAAATTTTGATTTTTTTCTCCCGGAAAATTTTCCTTCAAAGTTTCAACCTCAACTTTTCAAAATTTGCGGATATTTATTCCAAATAAAAACTCGACGTAAGATTTTTATTAATTATTATATTTTATTTATTAAGTTTTTAATAGATTTACTTTTCTAAATATAATAACAAGTATTTGGAAAATGTAGAAAATAAACTTTAACCCCGCTCAATTCTAGTGCGGTTTTATTAAAATATTTATTGATTAATTTTGTTGATTAAAATTTTTAATAAATTTATTATAAATATAATAAAAAATATTTTTAAGTAATTGCAAAATATTCAAATTAAACTTTTATCAAAATATTTATTAATTAATTTTTTAATAAAATTATGAATTAACAATTTTTTTTAATTAATTTTATAAAATATTCAAAATCAACTTCTCTTTCTCGTTTCTATAAAGATATTTATGAAATTTTTATATTTTTTACTCATTTCTATTAATATATTATTAATTACTACATAGTCAACGACCAAAGATACGATTTTTATTTTTTTAATTTAAAAACAACCTAAATAATTCCCAATTTATTTAATTGTTGTCATAATTATGTTTCTTATCTCTATTTTGATATATTTCTATAATGATTCACCCCAGCCAACAAGAGAATTATTTTAGTTCAATTACAAAAAGAATCTATTATCTTTTAAAATATGGAAATATTATGAATAGATTTAATTTTAGATTATTATTTTAAAAATTTTTTGTAATTATTCAGACTATATTATTATGAAACAAATAAATTTTAAAAATTCTTAAATAATGAAAGAATTGAAGGAAAATTCGTTTTTATTAATAAAAATTTATTGCAACAATTATTTAACATTTAATTATTTAAATATTCTAACTAGACCTATTAATTTTAAATACCAATTACCTATTATTTTTTTTCTAATTTATTATTTATTATATTCACTTGAATTAATATAAATCAATTTTATTTATCAAAATCTTACAAATAAATATTCTAATAACAAATCTAAAGACAATGATTCACATCACAAGAAAATCAATTCTGTCCGACAAGTGCGTTTTCATTGGATAGCCAATAGGATAGCAAATAATTACAATATTCAACTATTTTAAGATCCAATTGTAATTTTTCTTTTTTTTCTAGTGGTGGTTAAATGTTTCGATATTTTACAGGTCATTTCAGGGATAAGTTGTTAAATTATTTCACATAAACAATTACATAATTTCTACACTTGTGCATCTTGTAATATTCATGTTCATCATTAAAATAGCTTTTAAAATATTATAAATTACTAAAAAAATGTTCATTTTAAAACTTGTTTTAAAACATTACGGAAAAAAGACTTGTTATAATAAATGTTATGATGGTGTAAGTGTTAATTTAAAGTGCTACTTGCTGAACGAAAACGTGGGTCTAGCTAAACAAATATAGAAAACGGCATCTGTACAAACATAATATAACTTATTCTTATTAACAGGTTAACTGCTAAGTTAGAATAGTTGCGTAGGAAGCTGTAGCATTTGGAGGCCATTATGACCGCCATTAACCTCTTCAATTGCGCTTGAATTTTTATCTGCCAAAAATAGACAACAATGAAAACACGATTTACTATTTATGAAGGATATAGGATAACATATCCCGACAATAAAATATGTTCTTAGTGTTATAGTTTGAACAATTACACTTCGAAATGAAAGGACACGTAATAAACGGTTTCCCAAAATTCTGCTGAGTGAATTTGTAGGCGAAAAAATTATAAAAATGTCCGCCTTTACCTGTCACATCTCATCATAATAAATGATTACCACGACTTTGGTCCTGTAACACTTTTGGATGGTTGTCAGCAAAATTTGAGTTTCATTTGTTAACAGATGTTTCGCTAATGTGAAATATTTACAGTTGGGCTTGTTAATTTCAAAACCTTTCGCTAACCTTTTTATATCCTGAAATACAAACATGGATTTTCTTTTTTGCATTCCTGAAAGGACAAACATAATTCTTTTAAAAAAAGCATGAGCATTTTGTGTGTTTTTACCCCATGCTGCATCGTAGCGTTAAAAATTCAGTTTTTTTATTGTACATGACTTTAAATCATAGTTTACCAAAACTTATTTGGCCCCCTACCCCCTTTAAAAGAAATACACAAGGCCCCTAGAAATTTACATTCTATAAACTAAAAGAGAAAAATGTATTGAACGTTTTTTTTGAAGTATTTATTATGAGTATTTTTTAGTTTCAAAAAGATATTTTGGAAATAAACCAATTTAGAAAAAGAAATATTATTTATTTTGCAATAACTAAACAACGAAATATAAATTGCACATTTACATTAATAAATGAATCAAGTAAAATAAAATAAATTTCTAATGCGATGGATAAGCCTGTGTTTTGCCATTAATTTTTCTAAGGTTAAAAAATATTAGCACTTCGCGGCCCCTTTTTTGCATTGGATAACTTAATTTGATTACAAGCAACAGTTGAAAGTGAGGAAAACTGAAAAACAACAATTTTGTTCAAAAAATAAATTAAAACGGCAATACAAATAAAATAAATTTGGTATTTTTATGAGTGCTTAAGAAATTTTTAAACATGCAGCAGCCTTTTTAACCTAAATGTTTTATTATTTTTATTATTTTTATTTTTATTTTATTGTAATTTTTGTGGTAAAATGCAAGTCATAGGCAAGAATAATTTGTAGTTGTTCGTGATAAAAATAATATAAATATAAAGCCAAGGAATATTAAACAGGTTAAAATATACTTTTTTTTTATCAAATCGCAAATTTTTTCAAATTAATTATTAAACGTTATAATAATTAAAGGGTTTCACTATATTTGCAATTAACATAAAAGCCAAACATTGGTATAAAGTATATAAATTAATCTGTATAAATTAATATAATTTATGCAAAACAGAATTTTTAAATAAATGCATTTTTTAAATATTACATTTAGAAAAATAAATAACAGATTTAAATGCGAGATGCGGATAAATCCGAATACTATTGAATAGACCAGCCATGGCCAAGCGGTGGCCCGCGGGCTAAATGTGGCCTGCGAAGCGTTTTGATGTGGCCCGAACACAATTTTAAACATCAAATCAATAATTGTCTTTTTTAGAATTCATATTCGAATTAAGCATGTTTTTAATTTTAAAAATTGATTCTAAGTTTACTTGAATCGTAAAAACGATTGATTTCGGTTGGCCACCACTGGAATAGACCTTTGTTTCTACTTTTAACAACCATTCGGGGAAAGAAATTTTTTTTTAAATATATACTGAATGTATTATGTTCACTTGGTCGCTCTTGACGGGTTTCAAATTTTCAAATCACAATTATATTTTTTACTTTTTTTTGGTGGTTAATTGACACATTTCTTGACTTTTTATGAAATTTAACTTAAAAGGTTAAAAGAAATACTTGTCCAAATTGAGCAAATTATGAATCATTCGATAAGAGAGATGTGAGAGATAGTATAAAATTAATCCCAACATTTTTCAATTAGATGTTCAGTAAAACAAATTTATCTTTAAATGAAGTTTATATTTAAATAATCGTAAATTGTTTAAGGATATGAGATCTATTATATTGTAATTTGAATTAGTAAATTTTGTGAAATCTTGCCCCACGGAAATGACCTTGAAATAGTAAAATTAAAATCCCTAATATTGTTTAAAAAAATGTATTAAGAAAGATTCAATGAAAAGAAAAGGAATTCAGTGAAATGTCTTGATTTTTACAAAAATTCAAAATTCATTGCGCCACTTGACATTTCCATAAATCCTCTTAGTCATTAAATAAAATTTTGTCTCCCCTTATAAAATATGAGGTTTTTCATGACTCTAATCTCAGTGAATCATGTACATTTCTAGGAACTTTTTCTCGACTTCAAACCTCAACTAGTCGGATTTTGAAAAACAATCACGCCCAATTATTAGCGGCATTTATGTTTCATGATTTTTTTCTTTGACGAATAATAATAATAATAATAATAATAATAATAATAATAATAATAATAATAATAATAATAATAATAATAATAATAATAATATTGATAATAATAATAATAATAATAATAATAATAATAATAATAATAATAATAATAATAATAATAATAATAATAATAATAATAATAATAATAATAATAATAATAATAATAATAATAATAATAATAATGATTATAATAATAATAATCATAATAAAAACTAATAAAAACTAGATAATTAATTATTTTCAAGTAGTTATAATCATTTTTTCTATTATTAATATTTCAATTAATGTCCTAAAAATAATTGAAAGTTAAAGCTATTCAAGTTCAATTTAAATATTCTTTAAAAATGACTGAAGGAAGTTCTAAAACTCTACGTATGACCCGTGTAAAGAATTTGAGAAAATCATGAATTTTTAATGCCTACCAGACAATTTAATTATTTTCGTACCGGTTTTTGTTTTAATATGAAAACATCAAAGGGGAATTGTAACAATCATTTTTGACAATGCCCATTGTCACAGTAAATTTTTTGTTGATGAGATTAATATAGGTCTAACTGAAAATCTTTTTGAAATGGGAATTATTGTTTCATTATTATGATAATAATAATTAATATTATATTTTCTGAAATTAATTACTTCATAACCCCATTATCCTCTGCGCTTGGAAAAAATATTTATTTTATTTACTTTTAAATATAAACACAAAATAAGTTAATTATCATTTGGAAGGATGCCAAAATTATTTTTAACATTTCGTTCACCACATACTAAATAAGTAAACAATTAATTAATTAATCAATTAAATACATAAATACAATTAATTAATTAATTAAAATGCTTTAAAAATTCACTAAAAGATATTGTGCAAAATATCCAAATTATTAATTAATTAAAGTTATCATTAATTTTTTTTCGGGAGAAAAACTAAATTCGGAAAGATTTCCTTTTCCCGACGAAATTCAGCGAATTTTTTGTCACGGTATCTGAAATTGTATTTTTCGTCACAATGAATTAGCACTTGGAATTTGTCGAGTTGAGCACTTGTTCGTCATTTAGAAAATAAATCACATTTTGCTGACGGATTCTAATTTCATGCGTGAGATAATTTTCAAAAAAAACAATCATTTAAATTTCTCTAAAAAAATCTTTGAAAAAATCAATAAATGGGGCTGAATTTTTTATTTTAATTAAAATTTTTCCCCTTAAAATTCCGATCCAGATTTTACCGGAATTGAATATATTTAACAATGGGGATGAATTGAAATTTGGACAATTCTTTTCAACATTGACCTATTTACTAATTAGTTCATCTGAATCAAGGATTGCATACTAATGTCAGTAATATAACATTAACCGACCGAGGAGATCTCCCCGTTTGGCAATGTAATGAAACACAGAACTGTATAGATAGTTTTCATTCTATATTTTTATATCCTTTCTCACTTTGATCCCCTCTCACTTAAATTATCACTATTATATATAGTATTTTTTAAAAAGCTTGGCTATGACTCAGTAAATATATCGATGTTTTTTATTGATATTCTCAAATTTTCGGTACAGCCTTTATCAAGTGAATATATATATATATATATATATATATATATATATATATTAAAATAGCAAGCTATTACACAAAACTACATTGAGAATAACTTTCTATAATATAAGAAATAAATGAATAACGTTATAATATAGAAACTTAGCTACTTACATTGATGTTATTTTTTTGCTAATTAAACTCATCATTATTTGTTATTTTAAATATTTATAAAAACTTTATTGTTGCCTATATTTGAGAATGGCTAGCTCATATTCAGAGACAATATAAGTCGTTTTGCTATTTGTTGATCGTTATTACTAATAAAATGTAACCGCTTTATTAATTTCATAATTATGCCTTATTTAAATAAATAATATTTTGTTTAAATTAATTTTTTTTATTTTATCTGAATAATGTTTTATTAATTTATTAATTTCTCAGAAAAAATATTTAATATAAGTTTTTTTTAGTTATATAACTGCTTTTAAAATGTAGCTAAATTTAAATTACAATTAATAATAATAATAACAATAATGATAATAATAATAATAATAATAATAATAATAATAATAATAATAATAATAATAATATAATAATAATAATAATAATAATAATAATAATAATAATAATAATAATAATAATAATAATAATAATAATAATAATGATAATAATAATGATAATAATAATAATAATAATAATAATAATAATAATAATAATAATAATAAAAATAATAATAATAATAATAATAACAATAATAATAATAATAATATCAAACGATGGTTTCCTGGTATCAGCGTCAATTAACAATAGAATAATTAATAAATTGTAAATTTCAAGTTTATTAAAGACAGAAATGAGAATTTTCGGCTATGAACTAGTTATTGTAATAATAAATAATAATAATCCAGTTTTTTCTGAAGTGTTTTAACGTACGAAATTTCCCGTTCGAAAATTTTCGTCAGTATTTAATTGAGTTAGTAATGTGATCGACGGCTATATGAAATATTGGTTAAAATAATTTTATATTAAATATCTCACTGGGTCTAGACTGGAATTTCTAAAAGTGCTTGAAAAAATTCAAGTATTTCGTCGAAGTTCAATTTTGCAATTGAGCTCATTGAAGGGGAAGAAAAAACAGAGATATTTTGTGGTTTTTGTGTTTTCGTGCTAGCAATTTGCAATATTAACTAAATCAACTTAAAAATATTTCACTTAATATAATTAAAAAATGAGATATTGAATTCTAATTTCCCTTTTGCAGGCTTTCGAAACCGCTTTCTGCATCACTAATGATTAGGAATTTTGTTCTTTCTTTATCCCATCTCTCAAACATGTTGGTTGATTGTTTGGTCAGCTTCGGAGTTCTTGGACTTTCCTAGATTTTCGTTATCAAAGTGTCAAAGTTAAGAGAAAACAATAACTTAAGATTTAAGGTTTCTTTTTAAATTTTAAACTTTAAATAACTGTTTTGTAATATTTCACAATTCTTAATTATCACCTTAATATAACAAATAGTTTTTACAAGTCTAAACTATTTTAATCCATATACTCTATTTTCAAATATAATCAGAAAGAAGCAGGAAATTTGCATTTCATATTCACATGGCATTTTGTAGTTTTCTAAAAATTAACTTAAAAATACGTACTCCTTTGTTATTTTTATTTATGTAGATAGAATTAGACGTATTTTCCATTTGTCCCATGGTTCTCTTTAACCATAAATTAAAGTGACACAATATGACATAATTAATTTAACTTATTTGAAATAAGGACAAACATTAAGTACACTTGCATAAATTAAGAGCATTCACTATACACCTAATTCCGAAATTTAATAACTTCTATAATCTAAAAAAAAATCAATAAATTTATAGTATAGGAACACACAAACTTACATGTGTGTAGAAATTTATTGTTCCGAAATTTAATAACTTTATTATAGGATTTGTGAAGGTGAGAGAAAAATAATTGAACACACCAACACAAAACTCATAATGAAAAATGCATGCAAATTTCTTATATAGGTTTTTGTTCCTAAATAAATAACCGTTAACATATTGTTAAAATATAATTATTTTTAAATTATTAAAAAACGCAAGAAAGAAAGCAAGATCTTTTGATTTACAGAAAGAAATTCGCAAATCGTAAATTTAAATAAATTATTTTAATAAATTAATATTTTCATAGATATACAGAAAATGACAAAATTCGGCTTATTAATGACTTTCAGAATGGGGACAATTACCAAGAATTTGGAAGATTACTAGGAATGACCAAATCTTTAATTAAAGCAATCATTTATAAATATTTATAAAAAATAGAAAAATAATTTTGGTGAGAAAAATAAAAGCAAACACGCATATACTACAACACAACAACCCTAAGATAAAAATACACACACGTACTAAAATTATTGCAGCAATCATTTATTACGAGATTTTTTATTATAAAAATATGCAATTTGAGAATTTTTCTAGCATTTTATCACATTTCAATTTTCCATGAGTTGTATTGAAGGACCAATTAAAATTATAATTTATTAAAAATGTTCCAACTTAAAACATTTTTAGAAATATGGAAAATGACGATAGATGATAGAAAACATAGAAAAAGCGTCAAAATATTAAATTTAAAGTTAATTATTTTTTAAAACTAATAAATTGATAAAAAAAAAGATTAACCTAAGTCACGGAACAAAGAGAAAATTACTGCAATCACATAAAACAAAATTTTCCGAAATTAATTCTAATTGAAAGTTTTTATTATATCTTCAAAAATGTATTTAAATTTAATAATTTAATAAATACGAAATTTTAATTAACCTCTTAAGTGGTTTATTTCGTCAAACGAAATTCGTTCTTCAGTGGCGAGTTTTGTTATCCGCTATAAATCTTGGACAGTGTTACAAAAAATAAAATAATATATTTATTAAGATAATATGTTAACAAAAGTAATATTTATGATATATTTTTATTCATCTTATGCGTTTTGTAATGCATATGTTGATGACGTATATATCCGTCATAAAAAAACTATTATTAACAAAAACAACATAATATTTTTAACATGATATTTAAAATATTTATTCCACAAGACGCCATACTATTTGTTTGAACCAGCACAAAGCCAAACTGTTGAGTACGATCGTCAAATGTTGATATAATTACACTATGAATAAAGGATTTGTGTTAATTTGCTTTTTTTCCGTAAAAAGTATGTAATATTATATTGACGAGAAATGTGGATTAAACTGATAATTTATGACATTTATTTAGTTCTTTCTAGTTTTCGATAATAAAATTATTAACATAAAGAATTTACCAAATATGTGAGTCTGGCAGTCTACCAAAATTTATTATATTTATTAAAATTTTTCAATAATTTTTCATTATCGAATCATACATAATTTGTTCAAATTCATCAAGTAGCTTTTTTAAATGTTATATTTCAGGAATACATTTGTTTTAATATTGGCT
>CAUHTR010000343.1:0-27500 GCA_959609185.1 Schmidtea polychroa | reverse complement strand
TAATAGACATTCAGTTTGAAAATCTAGACATTGTTAAATTGAAATGCTCCGCAAAGTTGCCATTTAAAGCCGCACCAATTCAGGTGTATTGGCAAGAAATCTCTGATCCTTTCTCATTGAAATATACTCAATTGGAAAAAAATCCCAATGACGAAATGAATCTAGCCGTAACAATAATTCGTAAATCCTCCTCCGTCAATCTCTATCAGTGTTTAGCGAAATCCTCCTCCGGAAACGCTACGATTCGAGTGACAATCAACTGGCCACCGGTTATCAATCGAACGAAATCGTTCGAAAAGAATACTCCGAATTCCAACAAAAATTGGTTTGAACAATCGAATAAACAAACAGAAAAGAATTTCTTTTTCCGTGAACAGTTTACGTTGCTAGAAATGCTCGGTGCCGTCATGGGAACATTCACAGTGACACTGACGATCTTTCTCTTGTTGTATCGGTTCTGTGTGAAGGCAACTAGTAAAGTCAAGAAAGCGAATAGCTTGAAAAAGTCCGGTTATAGTATTTATGAACCGGCAATTTATTCCGACAGTCAGACATATGACGTCCCACAGAACAATTATCAAATCCAGTCCCCGGCATTGATAAACAACACTCTCTCCAGCAATACTCCCAGTCATTATCTAGATTACCGAACCCAACAACGAATTAGCCATCATTAAATTTTAGAATCCTATTTTCAATTGTATCAAATATCGACTTTTGCATTTAAACAATTTACAATAACAATAACAACAACAACAACAACAACAACAACAACAATAACAACAACAAAACAACAACACATCATTTGGGAATTTCTTTTTTAGTATTATTTCAAGGAAATATATTCATCAATCCCGCGTTACATCGAATATGTAAACAAACTCTTACAATAATAATTTGATGAATTTTTGTAAACATGTAAGATAGGGGATTTTTTTTTTCGATTTTATGTATTTTATGAGGGTTTTCCATTATCAGTGTTAAATTATGATGTATCATAAATGGGATAAAATTATTATTATTTTTGTGAGTTTTTGCCTTTTTTACTAATGAAATTTTATTCGAAATCTTATTCTCTTTTGTTAAATCTAACTGAAGGCGAATAATTCCTTTGGGGAAACGAGTAATATATTTCACTTTCGAAGGTAGAAATTAAAACAAAAAAAGTCTGGTATATGTCAAGGTCAAACTCAGAATTAATTAGCGGGTTACTCAATATTTATTATCATAAATCCCTCAATAGCATGAGAAAGCTTTTTTATATTTTTTAATATTAATATATTATTTTTATTTAGAATATTTTATAGTTTAATTCAATAATTTTTATATTAACCTCTCCTAATGCCAGGGGGGGGGTAATTGTGTACTGCAGCATTAAATAATTTTTGGAAAATTTCTATTAAATCTAAAACCTCATTTAATATCGATTTGCATCAATTTCATCTAAAAAAAATAATCTTGTTCGCATTTATTGTAAAGAATCTGATTGGTTAAGAAATTTGAGCCGGCCTTTGGAAAGTTAATGTTTGTAAAACTAGATGAAAACAATACAAAAGGTACACGATATTTTGGCACAACCTTTATCAAATGTATATTTCGAATCGTTGATGGAATAAATTCAGTTTTAAAAATTTTGCGACATTTAAATCTTAAATCATTAATTATTTTAATATCTCAGTAACTGAAATGATATCGCCGTAAATTAATTTAATTTTGTTATGAAATAATAACGCTTAGTTATGAATGAATGTTACCCNTTTAAATGCCTGGCCTCCATGCTTGATAGATTTATATCAGTAGCGGATTTAGCTATAGGCGTGGGGGGGGGGCGACTCGCCCCCCCACGCCCCTGTTGAATCCTAATTGGCGCCCCCAAAGATAATTTTATGATTTTTTTCTCTTATTACAGTTTTGTCTGTGTACAAAGTTCAACTGGATTTAAGCAACTCCAGCTGTTATGCTGCATCATATTAATAATATTACATAGCTCCAGTGAAGAGTGGCTGTTTGAATTTTTAAGCTTGTATAGTGTTTGTACATAAATCTAACCATAATAATTATTGTCAATTTGGACTTTTTTGACAAACAAATTATTGCGTTACTATTGAAATATTAAAATAATATTCAATATTGAATTAAAATAAAATTTAAATTAGAGCCATGGCTGAGTCAGCTGGTGATACTAATAAAAGCAAAGCAATTACCAAATTAAGTGGATCATCTAGGCGTAAATTGGCAAAGGAAGCCAGTCTCAAGGCAGATGCTAGCAAATATATTAAGTTAACATCATTTATAACTAAACAGTCTAAACTGCCAGTAGTTCAATCAACTGAAGTTTCTGCTAAAAATGAGCAAGTATTTGATGATCAACACCCATCTACGCATTCGAGTTCCTGTGCTGAGCCTGCTGAGACAGAAACATCATCTGAAGTTCTTGTTAAAGATGAGCAAGTAGTTGATGAACAACACCCAGCTATACATTCATGTGCAGAGAATATTGAGACGGTAACATTACCTGCTCAGGGCTTGAAACATAATCAGGGTGATTCAGAATTTGATACAGTGGAAAAACAACTTGCTTCAGATATTTTACAAGAACCACTTCTTCCTCAATCCGACTTTCCTACAGATCCAGGACTCTACATTAATACAAGCATAAACTCGAAACTGATACGCAAATTGTTTGAAATCGGACCATATCAACCTGGACTCAATGAACCATTTCAATTTCCGACAGATTAATTGGGGCGCAAGTTTCAAATTTCTTGGTACACAAAATTTTTTGGAAAAGATAGTATGAAGGAGGAAAGAAATTGGCTTGTCTATTCACCAACAAATCAAAAATGCATTGCCAAGCTTGCTGGTTATTCGCTAATTGTAAAACTGAAAATTATAGCAAGGAATGGTCCGACCCAAATTTTGGAGTTTATAACTGGAAAAAAAGGCATGGAAATCGTTAAACATGAAACTTCCAATCAACATCAAAGTGCAATATGTCAATATTTGCTGGCTAAATATCGCATTTCAAATGATAAAACTGTGATATCTGGTTTGATCAGTCAGGAGCGTTATCAAGTGGAAAAGAATAGAGAAGTTTTGAAACGAATGGTAGATGCAACGTTGTTTTTAGCAAAACAAGGTTTGCCATTTAGAGGACACAGAGAACATTCTGGATCTGACAGGTGTAGTAATACTGGAAATTTTCGTGAAGTGCTATTTTTATTGGCTAAATTTGATTCCACTTTGGAGAATCATCTAAAGTTTGAAAAGAAAAATGAACTTTATTTATGTCATGGTGTACAAAATGACCTAATTCAATCACTTGCCTCAGAATTATCCGCAAATATTGATAATGAAGTTAGGTCTGCACAATTTTTTTCTCTAATTGTTGATTCAACAATTGATATATCCAGAGTTGATCAGATGTCAGTTTCTTTAAGATTAGTGTTAAAATCAGGACAAGTTGTTGAACGATTTATAGGCTTCTACACTTTGGAAAACAGTAATGCTGCAGCATTTTCTGATATATTATTAACGGAGTTACAAAAGCGAAACATTGACATTACACTTTGTAGAGGACAGGCATATGATGGTGCGTCTGTGATGTCTGGGATTAAAAATGGTCTTCAAACTAAGATAAAGACACTTTCACCAAATGCCATCTTTGTTCACTGTTGTTCTCATGCATTGAATTTGGTGACTATTGAAGCAATGTCTCTTAACAGTGATTTTCAGTTGTTTTTTGGTACAACAGAAAAGTTGTATACTTTCCTTACATCAAGTCTACCACGACTACATATTCTCGAAGAACATCAGAAGTCTCGATATGAATCGACAATAGATACTCTAAAACGACTTTCTGATACAAGATGGGCAAGCCGAAAGCATGCAGTTGATGCAGTTGTTGGATCATTCGCCGCTATTATATCTACTCTAGAAGATATAAAATTTGGGGAATCAAAAGAACACAAAGGAAGTGTCAGAGCAGAAGCTATGGGACTATCTATTTTGATAACAAAATATTCTTTTGTTTTTCTGATGTTATTTCTACAAAAGCTGTTAGATAATATCTTTGTGTTATCAAACTATTTGCAACGAAAGGACATTGATATTGCGTTTATGTTGCCAGAAATAAGTTTGCTGATATGAGAAGTGATAAAGCTTTTGAAAGTCTAAATGTTGCTGTAAAATCATTTATTATCAAAAATTGTTCCTTACTAGATGTTGAAACAGAATTTAAAGTAAAGCGAGTTGCAAAAAGGAAACGCATGGCAGGTGAACTTAACAGAGATGAAAGGGTTGATGATCCAACTACACGCTTCAAATGTGAAACGTATTTCACTGTCTTGGATACACTTGTAACACAACTAGATGAACGTTTTAATGATTTTAATAACACTGTTGCTTTATTCTCCTGTCTTGATCCATCACAAATATCAGAAGAAAATAAAGAATCTTTTCAAAATTTATGCGACATTTACAAATACGATATTAATATTGAAGAAGGAATCCTAGAATATGATACTTTCAAATACGTGTATGCATCAATACGCCCATTAATATCTTGTGAACTACAACTTAAAGAGGTGCTGCCTTTCTTGGTTGAAAAGCAGATGGCACCAGGACTTCCCAATTTGGCAATTCTCTATAAAATATACTTGACTCTTCCTGTTACATCTGTTACTGCTGAAAGAAGTTTCAGTAGACTGAAAATCATCAACAATTATTTGCGATCAACAATGACAAACGAACGTCTGTCTGGATTAGCATTAATTTCAATAGAACGCGAACTGGCTGAGAACATTGACTTTGAATCGACTATAAATCGATTTGCTTCAATGAAATCACGCAGGAAGCAATTTAAATAATAAAAAACTTGTATGTTTGTTACATCAATAAATTTACTAGAATAAATTTACTGAATATAATGCTTTTTAATAATATTAGTATTCACTCAATACTCGCGAAAATTAGTAGGTACCATCTTCACAAATTGTGGCGCCCCCTGAAAATTTTCCTCGCCCCCACGCACCTAAATCTAAATCCGCCACTGATTTATATCTACTATACTCTTGGGTTTTTGTTGTATACACCCTGTCATAATGTGGATCTCTATTCTTTCGAGTAGGTCTGGAAAATTCGAATATATTATATTTTCGTTGTTTACTGAATTTTCATCTGGTACTTCATGCACATTATCTGGTGGTAAATTAATAATCTCCTCTTTAGGGTTAGTATGGAAATCTTCCAGATATTCAAGAGCTTGTATGATGATCTTGCATTTGATTAGTTCATAAAGATTTGGCGTTCTTTCAACTTTCTTTTTCTACTCTAAAATAATAAAATAAAAAACGAAACCTATGTAGGTTACGAAACTAAAAACCGTAACGAATATTAAGAAATTTAGTATACTAAATCAGTGCCTATTAGTATTAAAATGATGTCATTTCTTTCACTAAAATAAATAAATTTATTTAATTAAGTGAGAAACCTTACTTGTGTTGGGGTTAGCGCAAAAACCAAAAAATTCCTATATAAAAAGAAAGCATAACAAAAATGGGTTAAATCAATAAAAGTGCAAAATTAATTACAATTTAATAAAAATCAATATCGGGTTTGGTTGAACGCCAAATTGATAGACGAATTCAGAAATTATAATAAAAATTTAATAAGGTGTTCACAGGGCAAGTTAACGCGAAAAAACAAATAAATTAAAATTAATTAATCAGTAATGGAAATCCCAAGCTAATATGAAGCCCGAGCCCATTGGAAACCCGAGCGCTGTAGAAAACCCGGTACGCAATGAGACCCGAGCAACAAGATAAAAAGAAGAAATATGTTGAGCCCTAATCAAGGATAAATAAATTAAAATTATCTAAAAATCATCAAATATTGATTTTGGATCCCGAGGAAATAATTTCGCACATTTTTCTAGATAATTGGCCTCTTATAAAAAGTATAAATAGAGACCTCAGAAGTGAACAAGCCGCCAGTTGGTTAAAGAAAAGAAAGCTAGAAATTTAGACAGAGTAACAAGAAAAACGGTGCGGTTAGTTTCAATTGAATAATTTAAATCGAACGTACCAGAAAGGAACATCTCCTATTGGAAGATTCATCCCTACGTGAGATTTGCAGTAGTATTGAAATGTAAAAAAATGGTTGTATTAAGTGTAGTGGAATCAGTAAAGGTGTAACAAAAGTGTAATTGTAGTAGTCTCAAATAAAGATTTTGTGTTGGGTGTTTAATTTGTTTTCAAAGGACACGAAGGAGTCAGACAGTGATACCGACTTGCACCAATACCCAACACTTGTAACCTTCTATAACCTTCTAAGCACTGATAACTCAAAGTGGAAAAAGAAAAATTTATACGGGAAAAATTAAAAAAATATTTATTGTAGAAAAGTTTACTGAATTTCTAGATAAGAAAGTCAGAAAAATAAAATATTTTTTTAATATATTTTAAATTATCTGCAAAGTTATTTAACATTTTATTCATCTTAAATTTCCTTTATCTTGATTTAATTTTCGACTATAAATCAATATTTTTTATATTTAACCTAAATTTTTGACAATATCATTTGTAGAGACAATTAACTCGAATAAAGAATTTATTCAAATTAACATTGCAGTAAATAATTATCATATCTTCCTCCAATAGTCAATATACCGACGAAAGCACGAACACTTGATCTGGAGATTGTATGAAGATTGTTGAAGATCTTGACCATCATCATAGAGATCTATTAAGATAGAGAGCTAATAAGACGAAGGTTTCTGTTTCTTGAATTTCTAGCATATTTGATTTATTGATTTTGACTCGATTTGATGATTGCAAAGTTAAATAATTCATTGTTTCCTTTTATATTGAATTTGATGATTTTTGAAAAAGACGTGATTATTTAAACAATGGTATTTAATTTAATTTTAATTAATTTAATAATATATTTTTAGTTCAATTATTAAATTGATAAAAGTGGGAGTCAGAAGCACTAGATATTTTTTTTTACTTTTCCTTTAAAAAGTTTTAAATTAATTTTTTTCTTTCTGTATCCCAAAAATTTATTCTGTATCAAACAACTTAAATATCTGAAAATTGAGTCATATTCAAAATAATAACGAATTTTTTACAGAAGTTTTTTCTGAAAATTTATTATATTGATTAATGCACAACGTGAAAAAGCCAGGGGTTGTTTATTTTAAGAAAACATGAACATAAATACAAATTTTGCATTACTTTAACACAGAAAGTACTAATTTCCAGTTAATAATGAATTCTTTAAAAACTTGGATTATTTTAGCCATTTTTACTCAATACTTTTTAAAGTTATTGAAAAATATAATAGCTGTTATACAACGTAGGACACGAGAAGTTGCCACAGTTGTATATATCACTGGTTTCAGCAAATTTGGCAAGGAAGGGATATTTTAAAGATAAATAAAGTCACAGCCAAATGCGAATTGTCAGTATAACGGGTCATAATAAAATTTTGGTTCGAATTTAGATTGAAACAATATATAATAATTATTTATGTTATCATTAGTTAATTTCACCATAGATTTTATAATTTGTCGATTCTATTATATCTGTAATATCTATAAATTATTAAATAAGACAACGGTACTTCCGTGTTATCTTACCCCCAAAAATTAAATTATAAAATACAATTAAAATAACAATATAAAAAATGAGAGAATACATTATTGATGACGTTATTGAACATTATTGAACATGAATTTATTAAGGCTATCTGTGATTTATGATGGCGCAAACGTGTTCTAAGCAACAGTGCCGATGTGTTCGACACTATTCTCAACGACATTGTGGTTTTCTGGCCACCTGGATGACCATTTACAAACTCTTTACAAACATTTTCTGAGTTTGTAACTGTGATTTAGAAAATAAATATAATAATTATGTGTTCTTTTTTATTTTAATTTTTGGGGGTAAGATAACACGGAAGTACCAAGACAACTACTTTTAAAAGTTTTATTAAATCCGAAATATTTAAACAAACTTAATCGCATGAATTAAAATCTAAAAACATTTTACAATAATTAATCATAAAATATAACTAATGAATATAATCACTTTATTAAGATTGAAGTTAAGTGAATTCATTTTTATATAAAACGAGGCATTATTAAAAAGTATCTATTTTGTAAAATTTAAGTTTTTCCCTAGAGATTTAATTAGAAAACCAATTAAAAATCAAAAAATACCGTTCATTTTAACAAATTGCGAAATATTTAATCATTTCAATCGCTAGATTAGATTAAAATATATTTTCAAAATGTTATTTTTTGAATAATTTTTTAAAAATCGATTTAATATGTGCATTTTTTCAATCGTTTAATTTAGGAAAAAATATATTTTCTCACAAACATGTTCATTTGGATTTTTGAGGAAATTATTATTTCTTCCTCAAATTGTGAATTACATTTTGCTTGATCAAAAACTTTAATTGTGTAGTGTTCAATATGTCTCTTGCAAACATTTTTAGCCATGAGCATTTTTCTTGTTCTTAACCTCTTAATGCACAATATTTTTATTAATTTACAGTAGAAAATAATTTCTTTTAGAAAATGATAACTTACGCTATTGTTGATTAGTTTTTGTCAAAAAAAATATTTGGTTCAAATTTTAATTTCGTATGATATATTTTAAAACACGGCTCAGTACAGAATCCAGCATTGCAATTACCAAACAAATACCTCGTTTCTTTTCTAATTTTTATCCATTGCCGTCTTTTTTAACATATTGCGAGTTTATGTGTGAAACAGCCTTCTTCTAGGTCGATAATTAAGAATTAAAACTGTCGAATATTTTATTAGATAAATATTAGCGTCGGTGTTTCTTACTCAACGCATTCCGTAAAAACAATGAGTTAAACGACACTCAACGTATATTTGTAATCAAATTCGTATAATCCATAATTTACAAAACACCGAATATCGCAATAAAATGTTTATATTGACTATTCAATAAGTCTCGCTGTATCCACTTTGGTTCTGCACGTTTTGCAACAATAATCACCTATTTTATTTACTCCTTTGACCAAACTTGATTCCTTTATTCCTTTAGTTTTTTTTCTTTTTTAGCCTTACAATAGAGTTCTTCTTCCCTATCTGAGGCAAAATGCCGATTGTTTCTGAATTCTAGCTCCTTTATACAGTTGAAATAATTCCCTTGATTAATAGTATTTCAACTATATCGTCTCATTTTGATAAGCATTGATAAATTAAATAAATTAGAAATTAAAAAGCAGTTTCAATTATTCATAGCTGAGAGATAGTCAAAATAGAACTAATAGGTAACCAACATACTATCAAAGTTGACACAAGTAGATAAATCACTTATACACCAAACACCGCTGAGATACGTTTTCTGTAATATGACAAAAAAATCAATAATCTTACATTATAGAAACATACATACTTAATTTAAATTCACGCTGATGTTCTCATTAATAGTGCAATGAGATACATCTTACACTATAGAAATTTAAAAAGTGGAAGAAAAATTAAATACTGCACACAAACACAACACATATTAAAAAACATATGCAAACTTTCGATTCTAGAAATGCGCCGCTGAGATGCATTTCTATAATAACTCTATTTTAGACAAGTTTTAGAAAAAAAGTTACCACTGAAAATGTTTTTAAATGTATTTTTAAAGAAACTATTGTCATGAAAATAATGTAATATCATCGTAAGAATTATTTTTGAGTTAAAATTAAGTTAAATATTCATTAGAATTTCTTATATTTGGTTTAGAAATATTTTAGAAAAATACATTTTTGGCGATTGATTTAATTATTTAATTATAATTATAAAATAAATTTCATAAAATTCCTAAAAAACCTTACAATTATTTAAAAATAATTTATAACACAAATGTTGACTATAAGTAATATTTAAGAACTTGAATAATGATCTCATATTTATATGGATCAAAATTCAAGTCTCAAAATTTACTTAAAATCTTACCTGAAAGCCATTTCAAAATTGGCTAAAATAAATTTCAAGAAATGAAATTTATTAAATTTTTTGAGGATACCTAAATAAACAATTTATAAATAAATAAATAAAATTACCTGTGGGAAGATCGTCATGACAAACGGGACGATCTATGGGAACTCAGAAAAGAAAACGGAAGTAAAAAGAAATTAAAAATGAGAAAGATAAAGGAAATAATAGGAATCAAACATGAAAATCAAAGCCAAGGTCAGTACTAATTAATTAGTACAAAAAGGAAAATGAATTTTGAAATCAGGAAAAAAGGAAAACAACAATATTCTTATCTCGACAGCCTGCCAGTGATAACGTAATTGCTGGGAGAAGGCGGTCAAACAAAAAAGGAAAAAGGGAAAATATCTCGACATCTGTCAGAGATAAGGCTGACATAGTGGGTAACGCAGAAGAAAATGAAAATAGGAAAACAAAATCTGTCGCCAGTGTCATAAAAAAACTATATAAAGGAAAACTGGTGGACGAGAAATCAGAACAAAAAGTAGAACGAAAACAGAACGAAATTAGAGACAAAAAGAGTTAAAAAGGAGAATCAAAATAGAGTGAAAAGAGAAGTGACAAGAATCTTTTATAAAATTGAATATAAAGTAAAAGTGGAGTAAATAAATAGTGCGGTCAAAGCAAATAAAACAATTGATCAACGTATCCCGTAATTGAGTAGTTGACGGCTAGTGATTATTGTGTGGTTACAGAAAAGGCTATTCTTCACATAGTGTCGAAATAAGCTCTGTGTGATAAATTGGTTTATAATTAATTGATTGTAATTGAAATTTGTACAATTCCGTGTTGATATTAATAAAGGTTATTCGAGAGTGTTGAATTGTGAATTAAAGACATGCTTGGAGTCAGAGTAACATTCAAATTTATCACCAACTCAATAACCCAACAAATTGGTGAGTCAATTTAATGATGTCCACACTACCACTACTATAGAAAATGTATCTCAGTGGTATTTGGTGTAGCAAGAAAATTTAGTGACAACATAAATTAGTCAAAATTAGTTTTCTAGAAATTTTTTCAGTGTTGATGTAGTATTATCAAAGGGAAATGTAAAATAATATTCTGTATTCGTTAATTGTAATTGGTTATATTTAAATTAGGCTGGCAAATAATTGTTTTATTTTTGGTGTATTAACATGCGAAATTCATTTACTTTATTTGACCTTGATTTGCGATAATTTATCGATATAAGTTGAGTTGTATCAATGGTTTGTGCTGTGGTTTGTTCTTATGGTGCCTGATGCAAATAAATCTTTTGATAATTAGTGGGTAACTATTTTCATAACGCAATTTAGTCTGAAATTTTATGAATACGGTTTACGATTTATAAATATGTTTATTGTTTACCGACAACAAAGTTATTTATTTTCTTGAAAAAAGCAAACATAATTTATAAGAATTTTCAAACTTGAATATAATTTGCAGTAAACATGAACCAAAATGGATGAGAGCTTTGATGGAATTGTTAAGCCTGCTTAAATGATTAGTTTGAAATATTTGGTTGATTTTAATGTATTTTTAGTCGGAGTACGTATGTACGAGAAATTGCAAAACCCAAACAGTCACCAATAAAAAATATGTCAGGAAGGTTTTGGGTGAAGGATGTTAAAATGATGCTAAAAATATATAATCGTTAGTAACAGAATCTTATAATAAAAAGAATGATTATTAACTGTAAAATTTTATTAAAATAAGACTACTATTAAACAAAAAATAATACTAATCTCTTCTACAGCAAAAAATCATAATTCATATTAATTTCCATAATAATTTTTCCAATTGATTTTCTTTTTAATTATTTTAAAATTTCAATTTTTATATTCCATTCATTTCTCTATAGTAAGTTGCCAAATCGATAGTTCGTGGACCCCAGAGCGAGCTCACTCTTTATTAACATTCACTCTTTCAACACATTACCAACATAGTCCATTCAACGCGTGTCGATTTGTAGGAAAGCTTTGTATTCTGGGTTCCCTGGAATCAGCACGAAAAGGTTTAATTTTGGTTATATGTAACTTAGCTCAAAAACGATTAAGTAATTTTATATTAATAAACACTATAAAAGGGGTTCTAACAAGTATGGATCTAGAAATTTGCATAATGATAGTGCATAACAAATAAAATAATTAAAAATTGGAAATTATGTCAAGACCTACACTCTGTAAAAAAGGCCGCCATTTCCTTCGATAGACTGTACTTTACCCTTTCCTCTCTCCAAAGAGTTACAGGAATTCTACTATATATTTCCAGAAGGAAATTTATAATCTATTTTTGGTAACATATTTTTAAAAAGAGATCCGTAAATCTATTTTAGAATCAAATATAAATTAAAAGTAAACGTAAAATATTAATGTGATACAAAATCCTGTTGGTCATGGGTCACTAAATGATATTTATCTATATTTTCAATAAATGAGAAATAGACAGTTTTACATTTCATTACTTTTGATTTATGAATGATATCTAAATGGGAGTGTTTCATAACTTCATCATCATCGTTATCAGCATCGTTATCAGTATATTTAGCCTGTCTGAGATTTGATTTTTCCTACTTTATAAGAATCCTATTTTAACGAGTATAGGTCGCACCTTTTGTCAGCCGATTGATAATCTCTAATAAAAATAGATCCCTTATTATGACACATTCCAACAAATTTTAAATTGAATATTCGTAAAAAGAATATAATGCTGTATATTTGGTAGGAAATGAAAAGTTCTGTACATAATGTGCTCCTACGCCATGAACAAACAATTACACGAAACAAATTGCAACAAACAGAACAGTTTGAATGAACAAATTAAAAACAAACAAACCAAACCAAACCGTAAAAAATGGTTAATGTATCTGCAACGGAGTTCTAAACAACATATCGCACTAATGATACAAAAGTGCTTAAGTTTGTTGAATTTCTGTTGTGTTATCAGTGAGATATATTGTTAAGGGTTGTCTAACAGAAACATATATGTTGCAGAACTATCTTTATAGAACACAATTCAAAAAAGGCACTTGAAACCTGTGGGGATTTCTTCAACTGGAATCGGAAAGCTGTCTAAAGAACAAAAAAGTTGTAGGTATTAAGGTATTAAGTAACTTTTTATCTGCCTTTCTTTTTACATAATACAAACAAATGAACTTTTTTACATTAAAATTAATATTTAAATAATACATGCATTCAATATTAAAAAAATTTGATATTTTTTAAAATTTAATTTTTAAAAAATTATTCAAAAACAATTAACAATAAAATTAATGCAACTTTCTAAAAATTACAATTTGAATTGCTGAATTAAAACAAAATAACAAGTGTTCTCAGAAAACATGAAATGGACAATTCGGAAATACATTGTAACATTTTCAGTGTAAACTGAAATGTTGGAAATTCTATGAAAAAGTCTGAAAATTAAAGCCGATTTGCCCGATTTTCCCAATGACTTTTATTTCCAGCCAATATTTTGGCACATGAACATTGATTATTTCATTGAAATCAATAATTATAACTTTTGACGGGTAAATATATAATTTTTCTTTTGAAGTTGAATTTTTGGAAATTTATTTTACTTTTTCTGACTTTTAAAAAATATGTAAAAAACAGCAGAATGGAAAAATCTCATTAATTTTATGAAAAAAAATTAACTGAAATATTTCAGGAACTTTTTGAAGAAAAATTTTAAATGTACTTGTTGCTTAAAACTGCGGGCTTGGTTTGAAAAAGTAAAATTTATAAATTCATTTTCAAAAACCTAATTAAACTAAAAAAATTAATAATAATAAGAGTATTATAAGTATAAAGTGGTGATTTCTTGGTAGCAGTATTTATAATTTAAAACAATAAAGTGATAATTTAAGCCTTTTGCTGCGAATAATGTATTTAATGAAAAAATTTGTCAAGGACTATCTTATAGTCGAAAATTTTTTCATTAAATACATTATTCGCAGCAAAAGGCTTAAATTATCACTTTATTGTTTTAAATTATAAATACTGCTACCAAGAAATCACCACTTTATACTTATAATATTCTTATTATTATTAATTTTTTTAGTTTAATTAGATTTTTGAAAATGAATTTATAAATTTTACTTTTTCACTTTATTGTTTTAAATAACTATTATAATAATTATAATAACAATAATAATAATTATTATAATAACACTAATAATAATAATTATTATTATAGTAATAATTATTATTATAGTAATAATTATTATTATACTAATAATAATAATAATAATAATAATAAACCTATTCAATCCTTTTTATCAATTGAAAATAATTATTTCATAATCGAAAATTTTCGCATTTAATATTTGCATCAAAGACCTTATTTTATCATTTACTTGTTAAAAATTTTATTTATACTGCTACCAAAAAATTTTCATTTTAATTATACTAATAATAATAATAATATAAAAATGTTGTAAAAAATTTTTAATTATTATTTAAGATGGAAAATTAATTTGAACTTGGCAATTTTAATTAAGGATTTATTTCAATTATGCAATAAAAATTCGTTTAAAATCAATTTTCAGAAGGCATTTGGCTACCCTGTATTCTGAAAGAAATCGGCAACAATTCAGGTGTGATCTTCATTATCTTATTCACGATTATATTATTAGTGCTAGAACAGCATATTTGAGTCAGTAATACAACTCAAGTAACGAATCACTCTTGTCGAGAAGTATCTAAAATAATTAAGTTGTAAGCAATACAAAGGCGTATACAGCACACATTGATTTATACAGTAATTTGATACTCATGGTGCTCATTACATGTTTATGTCATATACTTGGCATCATATGTGGTTTTCAGTCATCTTAAAGTTATTGTTCATTTAATATAGTCATAAATTAATAATTAATATAAATTTATTATTCAATATAATCAAATAGATGTTGTCCTCTATTACAAATCATAAGCGCTAGTAATTTCCTTTAGCCATGGGGGATATTTCATCCATAAGACTTAAACGTGTTAATGATATATTATTTAAAATTACTAAATTGTTTGAATAAATGTTTGTTAGGAACACTGGATTTAAAGGATATCGTGGTACAATAATTAGATTCTGAAACAGACCTGGTGCTTCATAAAATAAAGATTAATTTTAAATGACATTTTATAAAAGTACTTAATGAACTATTAACAATTATGACAGAAAGAAACAAAAAAAATATTTAACTTAAACAGCTGTAAATCTCCTATTGAATTATTAAGAAAGATCTTTTAAGGTTTACTTAAACAAAAAAATATAATTATTAAAATATTAAATTTAGTGATAAATAATTGAATATTTATTAGAGCAAACACCAATTATGAAAAAACAATCACATAATATATAGAAAATTGTGACTATAAATATTCATAGTCTTCGAAAGATTTCCTTGCGATTTCCTCTTCCTGTGCCATCTTACTTTGTTGTAATAAAATCATTTTTAATTCATCCCTCCCAATTTTCCCATCATGATCAAGATCCCATTGGCCTAAAATTACTTCCTGGTAAAATTTCATTTTTTCTTCATCATATGATTCGCCGGCCAATTCTAAAAGGTCTTTCAGCAATCCTTGTAATTCTTCATTCTCAATTGTTCCATTTTTATCCGTATCGTATTTCTTAAATACTCTATCTATGTCGTAGCCAGTTATTCTGTTTACGTTTTTGAAAAGTGGTTTACAGAGATAATTTTCTTTAACGGGTAGAAGTCGAGCCATTTCACTCAATTGTAACTTACCATCACCATTTTCATCAAACAGCTGTAGAATTGTATATGAATATTCTTCCAATTTTTCATCGGATATATCTTTAACATTGGACTCTGAAATCAAATACCTTAAAAACTCTTTTAATTCATTTGCTTCAATGTATCCACTGTTATCACTATCAAATTTGCGCCATATCTTCATAAAATCGACACTAGATTCCAATGGATTATCTCTTCTAAATAGCAAAAGAAAATTTTCGTCAGTTGGTAGCATTTGAGCAAGTTCTCCAATTTCAATTTTGTTATCTTCGTTTTCATCATATGCTGCCATGAAGTCTTCTTTCATATCGCTCAAAGCGCTATCTGATATAATTTCTGATCCAATTGAACCAGGAACCACACTGGAAATAAATTCCCTTAGAAAACCATCAAGTTCTTCACCTTCAATATACCCATTACCATCGGTATCGTAATGACACCATACCTCAAGAAATTGTTTTGCAGTGAAATTGGTCCAACGCCTTGTTTTGCTATCTCGGAATTTTGAAAGGAAATTTTCAACTTCATTTTTTGCGTCAGACATAATATTGAACTAAAGTTTAATAGTCTAGTAAAAAAATTAGTTGGCTTCTTTTATAATAAATTTCCCCTGGAAACACACCTTGCTGCACAATGCAATCGAAGTTTAATAATTCATTAATCAATACAAATCAATGTTTGTCGCTATTATTTAGGCAAGTGAATTGTAAAATTTTAATATTTTTATTTAAAGTGTTACATATAATTTATATAAAAAATTATTTATCAATAAAAATTATACTATTTTAAAGTTTAATTATTTTTAATTGTTCCTATTTTTTATTTTTTCAGCTTAATTATTTTCAAGGAAATTCTCTAAATTTCTTCTTCCTTAAATTCTCTGTATATTTTAAAAATACTAAAATAAAATTTCAATAAGATTCCGTATAATGAATTAACTTTGTAATGCTTGTTTGAATATTTCAAATCTATCTTAGTTATTTAATATAGATTTCAAATAAGTAAGCATGACTAAAAGTGTTTTAAATTAAATTTTTATATATTATAAGATATGAGCAAATTAGTATATTATAAATTCAAGTCTGAACTAAATCAACAACAAATTCCATTTGAAGGTTCAAGTATTTCTGTGAAAGAATTAACCGATGCTATTCGAAAGAAGCATTCCAGTTCTCACTACAATTTGGTTGTATATTTGAAGGATATTATATCTAAAGAAGAAAGAGGTTTAATAAAATATCTATCCTCATTTAGTTTTTTTATTTTTATTTTACAGTTTGTTCTGAAAATGAATTAATACCAGCTTTTTCTAACGTAATTATCAAGCGATTACCTTTGGCCGATCAATCTAAACATAATCAAATTAAAAAAATCACGTATGGAAATTTTACTATTTCAGTTGTGAATTTACTTTTTCTTTAGAAATCCTGAAAATTTTTCTAAAGTGGATCCATACAAAAATGTTTGTTTTATAATTATAAAAATTATGTTTTTAAAATTTTCAATTTTCAGGCACATGAAAAAGAGTCTTTAAATATATTTAAAAGAGTATGTGCTTTTTGAATTATTATGACTATAATTTATTTAATTTAGATAAATTTAGATTCATCTTCAATGACAGAAGAACAAAAGGTTGATACTGTAATTGAATCAGCTACTACAAAGTAATTTTTTCCTTAGAATTTCATTGAATTAGCATTATTTAGTTATAGAATATTTGGTAAGAAAAATCCATGTGGACAGCCTCCATCTTCATATACTTGCAACAAATGTAATATTCCTGGCCATTGGATAAATAATTGTCCAGGAATTCCAGATAAAAATGGGAAACTCATTGATTCTCGACAAGTAAAACGTCCAAGTGGAATTCCAGTTTGTGGATTGGTAGAAGTCGATGAAAACACTCCAAATAGTTATTTAACTCCCGATGGTCGATATGTGGTTAATATTAAAAACCGGTAAAAATTATGCATTATTTTTATTATTATGGAATTATAGATTTTATTTTAATTTGATTTTGATTTGTTATAAAAATGTTACTAAAAATATCTTTTTACGTGATTGGTTGTTTTAATTAATATTTTATAGCGATGCTCTTTTGAAAGGAAAGAAAGATAAGCGGCCGTTTTCGATTGAAGAAAATCCTCCATTAGTCGAGCAACCGAAAAATGAAATTCCAGAGAGCATGGTTTGCAAATTGTGCTTGAATCTAATAACAGCACCGACGAAAACCGGTTGCTGTGGCAACACGTATTGTCGTAACTGTATCACCGATCACTTATTTGATCCTGAAAACTCCACACCGATGCATCAATGTCCGAATTGTTTTGGGAAAATCGATAAATTGGATGAATTAATCGACGATTGTGAACTGGAAAATCTCATACATAATTGGAAAATTAACAAATTGTCCAAAATTGAATTGACAAAGCCGATAAATCTCATGAAATTGGAAGCGAAAGTCCCAACAGAAATGACAGATGATGATTTATTGAATGAGATATTTACAACGGAAAACAAGGAAAATGATCATCCGGCAGCCGATTTGGAACTTATCAACCAATCGGTTGGGAAATCAGATAATTTGTCACATAATCCGAATATCGGATCGGTAAATCCCACTGTTGATCAATTGTCATCTGATAGGGCAACTGCAGAAATGATCCGGAAATTGGCCAGTGCCGGCTGTGCCGAGGGAATAGTTGAGCTGATGAAGTCGAATCCCAAGGCAATCCAATTGATCCAAGGACTCGTCAACAGCCTCGTGCCGGAAAATATCAAAAATGCTAATTACATACAAAAAAGTCGCTCGAGACCCACCGAACTTCGCAACCAACGAAACGAATCCGATCATCGGCATCGAGACGAATCGAGAAATTCCTACCGGAAATCCCAAAAACCAACTGGTGATCGACAATTCCATAAATCATCGAGACGATACAATAGAGAAGACGATAGTAAATATCAAGGCCCACGTAGAAATGACCAACTGAATAGAGAAGAACAAAACAACAAATCCGATTCCTGGGAACAGTACAATCAGAGAGACAGTTATTATCAGCGATCTATTATTGACAACTGCTCGAATTCGTCAGATCGGCGACGACATGACAATCGACAGATAGATAAGCAATATCGCAAACGTCGGGCAAGTCACATCGAATCACCAATCAGAATCACCAGTGAATCCATTGACCGAAATTCTAGCAGGCGAATTAAAAAATCGAAAAAGTAAAATGATGTTGGAATTCTTGCAAATTAATTTTTTTCTGGTATTTTCCAGAAATAAACACGAGAAAAAGAAACAGAAAAAATCCGAATATTTTCCGTCAGATTAATTGATACTTTATTTATTTATGACAATAAAATTGTTTTCGCATTCTTTGTATTTTTAATGGATTATTTGGTGAGTATATCAATGTTTATGTGGGATTTTTGTGGTCAATTAAATATTCTATATCTGTGATTTATTCTGTATCAATTGTTTGATTTTATTAACGGTATCAAAATAATCAGGTTTCAAATGTACACAATGCTAATGATCCGATTATTTGTAAAAGTTTATATTTTGAGCACAAATATAAATAATTGAATAACAAAATGCATAAGTTCGTTTAATACACTGATCAGCGAAATGTCTTGTATAACTTGGTGGTTTCAGGAATGGGGATAAAGGTGCTACAGTGATATGAGTCTAATTATATATCACCGAAGTGAAAAATGTCTGTTTATCGCTGTCAGTGTATATTAAATAGCGCCAGTTAAATAAAAAAAATTCGATACGAACTGATGTTTTCTCCATGTGACAAATCGCGGTTTTAGCACTAGCGCATTTGTAATTATGAGAGCTACTTTCATAATATTGAGTAATACATTTCTGTTTCTTTTCGCAGTGTGCAACTTTACGTTTTCAATCAAACCAAATATTATTTCGATTGTCCAAAAAAAAGTGAATTATATTTTTTATTTTTAATAAAGATATATGGCCAAAATAATTTTATGTCAAGTATTATATTTAAAAATAATACAAATTACAATAAACGAATTTTGTTTAATTAATTTAAAATTTGCTATTATTTAAATTATGAATCAAATATAAAGTGCATTAAATAATCAAATTAGTCACTGATTTGTTTATGTAGCTTTTAATATGAGTTTAAAAAGCACTACCAAACTAAGAATTCAGATTATATTGAAAACAAGTTAACCTTAAAAATTGACATTATAAATTTCAAGACCACATAAATTATAAATTCAAAAGATAACCTTTAAAATATTTTATTTAAAAAATTATCAAATCTAATCAGTTTTTTTGTTTTCTAATTTCATTTGATCATCAGATTTATTCGTGAATCCTTTTGTTGAAATAAGTAACTCATTCAACTCAAAAGATTGAACTATATTTTCCCAACTGAATGTGTATTTTTGAAGGACTTTACCAGTAAGATTAATAGCTGGTCGGCGCGTAGCTTCTTTACCGTTTTTAAAAAGGATGATTGTTGGTAAATTAATTGACCAATTTGTGGTATCAATTTTATATTTTGTTGCTGCTTCATTGTTTTTACTGACATCAATTTTACCGAATTTCAGAAATTCATTTCCGTAATATTGAGATAATTCAGCGAAAATCGGAGCCAAATTAATACAAGCTGGTGACCAGGCATTATAAAATGCAATCAACCAAATTGTCCGTGAATCTCTAAGCAATTCATCTTTCAAGCTTCCATCATTAAAATAAATTACTCGATCTTCACCTTTATAAATTGGCTGAGATATAAACGATACTTGCATAATCCATAAGAAACCGTAAATAATTGCAAATAAAATGTTTTGTTGGAAAAACATGAATAAATTAGCAAACTTAGCAAACATACAAAAATGGGATACATAATTAACAATTGTCGAATAACGTTTACTTCTCAATGTTACCATTGAACATAAGAAAATTAAAATTTGGTATTCATTAAAATCAATATGACAAGTAGAATACATGTAACTACAAATCGGTTCAAGTGTTTTTGTAACAAAATAAACTGAAATTAGAAAATAACTTACAATAAAATATGGATGATACAGTTTCTTTAGTTCTCGTTTTAAGTGAGTACTAACCATGGCTGTTTATTGATGATAAAAATAACAAATATATTTAACAAAAAATCAAATGATAGTTAATTTGACTTGATATTTTAAACAAAACTTGAATGAAAAAAAACTACTAGAACTTATTATTTTTATAGAAATTTGACTTCATAAATTCATTTTTTATAAATTTTATATTGCAATAACAAAACTTTAATTTTTTAAAATTTTAAAAATGATTTACATGATTATAAATAATACTACCAGATAGTCGATATTGTACGAGAAGACAATTCATAATGTTATCTATTAAATAAAAAATTACTTAGAACAAAACTATCAAATTTGTCTTATATAACAGTGGTATGCAAATCGTGGGTTACATAATTCAAAGAAATTTATTCGGCAATTAAATATACATGGTTTTTCTTCAACAAGTATCGGGTGCCAGTAAAATAGTGAAATGAAATTATATTATTAATAAAAATAGAACTATTTTTTTACGAAACACTTTCAAAAAATTATGTGTTTTATTCATACTTCTAATAAAGTAAAAACATAAGCGCAAATCCCAGAAAGAATTTTATTTTAATTATGTTGACGATTAAAATATGTCTACTGTCTATCCAAGAGTCGCAACAAAATTTTACTCAAAATAAAAATAGTTTGCGCACTACTAATCTAGTGTATTTATTATATAACACTGATAGATAATATTAATATTTGTTTGACTTTGAGGTTAGAAATTTCTGATAGTATCAGTTGTTCAATAGTTCTTGGCTAGAAACTCAAATATATATATCTTTTCTGCAAAGGGCCAGATTTTTACTTTTAGGTCTTAATCTAAAAAAAATAATGAGGCTCCTTCTTCATGTTTTTAATTGCATTTAAAAGACAAAATATTTACTGTATGGAGACTAAACTAACAATTATTTGAGTACAACGCCTTCCATGTTTCTAAATGCAACAATCCTTTATATTCTTAAATTGACAGAGATATACATTTTTGTGTAATTGTATCATGTCTAATAAAAACTTAAACAATTTTTTGTTTGAAAGCAATTTAAATGCTCAAGATAATTATGGTGCTATACTAATCGTGTAATATAGATTAATATCGTAGATTCTATCGTTAGTTAAAGATTAAAATTTCCTTTTCGCTTTCAAACGATTAAAAAAGTAAACAAGCTATGAAAGAATGAATTTCAAACGCTTTTATACAGGGTAGCATATAATAATTTTCTCAGTTCAGTTTGTTTCTACTTCTCGAAACCCGTTACATAAACAACGTTGGTAATTTATCGAATGGTTTAATGTTAGTAAAAAGTGGACTCATTCTAATGAATTGTAATTACTAACATTCTCATGGATCCACAGACTATTTATGAAAGATATGTGTCCGATTTACTTCACAGTCCCTAGTGTCTTTTAACGCTCAACGGAAAACAGGAATTCTAAAAGAATTAGATTTACACGAATCAGATAAATATTATTAAACACAAAAATAAATTATTTACCACAATTTTAATTCACTTGTAAATGAACATCAGTTGTTCCCATTTCAGACTGAAACTATGGATATAATTGCCCACAATATGTTTTATATTACTCAGTAAACAGGCTTAAAAATTTCACAACAAGCTTTAACAATCTTTAAAGTTCTCATCAATTTTATTTATATTTGATTACACATTATTACAATGTTAAAATATTTTATAAATTACTTTTTACCATTATTATTCCGAAAAACCAAATTAATTTTTTTGACGCTATAAATTATTGCAAACTACTGGTGGGTTAAAGGTAATTCACATCTTACCCTTTCGTGTTGTTTTCAGCATAATCCAGTATACAAGGTTGCTGTACCACTCGATACCCGTTGAGTAATCAACGTTGGAACTGTATTATGGAGTTTAGAGGCTAAATCATTCATTCAAATCATAACATATGTTTGTTCGCACATCCTGTGATATTCGCGTCTTTGCGAGCCCACCGTCTGACACGTTCTAGTTTCCCAGGTAGGCTGTGCTTTGCTCTTGGGCACGATCCGCTTGTTACGCCTGCAACTCCGTTAGTCATAGGATATATCTAGTAGGTGAGACTTTGGTCCACTGTGGCCTGGTTTACTTAAGCTTTCAATTGTCACAGTTTAGTCACTAGTGCAAAGATTTGGACTTGGTCTTGTATACTTTGTGACTTGCAGGTTGTCGGCCACGCGTTTGTCTTAAATCCTAACCAGTTATTGCTTCGCATTGCTGATTTAGATCAATATTGACAATTTTGAATGGGGGACAGTCCTCATTTTAATCCTCCTATATTTTAGTTTCATGCTTGAATCTCCAGAAATTTTGGGCATGGAATGGCCCTTATTTTAGTTCCATTTACTTGCTTCACTTAATTAAGCAGGGTTGACTTTAAAAATTTTCACAGGATCAGCCCTTTATTTCTGACTACAACGGTTTATTAAAATTAAACATTATTCAACCACAATAAAAATTCCTTAGTTTCAAAAACCCATCGATTCAAAATTTCAGCATAGAATTGATGATTAAAAATGGTTTATAAATGTGATTAACAAAATGATTCACAAGATGATTCACAAGATGATTCACATGATGATTCACAAGATGATTCACAAGATGATTCACAAAATTGCTTAACAAAATGGGCTCACAAAATTGATTAAATTATGATTGAAATGCGTCGGTATATATAGTCGAATTTTGGTGTGCGAGTATGTGTCTGTGCAATGATTTAGTAAAACAAATTTAAATTATTTTAATTCTATTTAATTTTTAATTTCAATTTTTATCAATTTTGATTGCGATTTTTCATAATTTAATATTTATTTTATTTTCTAATTTTATTTATTTTTAATGAAACTAGACCCATGAAGGATATGGGCATTTTATTCTATGCTATTTTAATGATTTTTTAAATAATTCCTATTTATCTTAATTCTTTTGTTATTTCATGTTAGTTTTTGCTAATTTAATTCTTAATTTTTATCTTTCAGTTAATTTCAACTGGTTACTTGGCGGCCATGGTGTGTTTCACCATTTTTTTCAGAATATTCTAGTTTTCTGTTCGTTTCTATTGTAATTATTTTTCTTACTTCATTTTCTGATGATATTTTGTGGAAATCTTTCTAATTTCTTTCTATACTTTCTCTCATCGACATTAACTCAAATTTGCTTACTTTTGCCCTTTTTATGTTTTGTTTGAGTTGGTTTCGTGCACTACATCATGATATTTTGTTTTATTTTACTTTACTTCTGTGTTGGTCATTTTGATGTTATGTAAATTCCTTTGGTTGGGTTTACTTGATGTTTCTACATGTTTTTAGTTTGACTTGATTTGGTTTTGTGCCTGTATGTCATGTTCCGAAGTATTTCAGTCACGCTTCAACTATATGGGTTTGGAATCAGTTCTTGCCTAACATTACATTAAGATAAAGTAAAAAAAATCGCATATTAATCAACTCAAAATTAAAATAATTATTTGTCAATGTAACTTCAATAAAATAAACTGGAATTAAACGAATATCGATTATTTTATAATAATTTAAAATGTAAATACTCCATTTAATAATTTTATATCCAAAGTTTGCATGCATTTTTTATTGTGCTGTGTTCGTGTTAAATTTAGTTTTTTTACCACTTTCTCAATATTTATAAATGCTATAAATTTTGAAGCATAAAAATTCAACACAAATGGTAAGTTTGTGTTTCCAAAATACACCGCATTGCATCGGATTATGTGTCGGCAGGATAAAGTTATAACTGTGAACTATTGGCAAGGAAATTTATAAGAAATTATGGAAATTTCACATTTTAAATTATTTAAAGGAATTTAATGACAAAATTATTTCAAAAAATGTAAGTTATTTTTAATTTTTAAATTTATTAAATAATTAAATAAATATAAAAATTTATAAATTGTCCATAATTTACTATTTTAACAAAGATTTTTTTAAATTTTGTATTTTAAAAATATTTTATTTAAAAAAATATTTTAAAATATTGTGTTTGTATGTATCATATAATATAAATTATTGATTTTTTTTATATATAGATGTGATTTTACGTGAAATCAGGTGTATAGGATTTTTTCAGTGTACCTTAAATTCGGATATTTGACATAAACGCATAACTCCGTAACTTTCTTTTAATTGGTTTAATTTTTAGCTAATCAAATTTAAGAATTATGTAGATATAATTAACTGTGCTGGAGTAACAGCATATTTTAACAAGTTTTCAACAAATGAAAATTTTTTCCGATTTTTGTTTTAAAATGTGTTTAGTTCAAAACTTTGGACTTGTTGATTTTATTTTACAATGAAGAATTTCGATTACAATATCTCAAAAATTCTCTTTTCATCAATTTGAAATTATGTTATATCACTTATAAAATGTTTGGGAGATTAAAAATTTTTTTTCAAAATTACATTATTAATAAGTTAATACGTTATTAACTAGACATTCATTTGAAATTTTAATTAAAAAAATTCTTTATTGTTTAAAAATCAAAATTTTCATAAAAATGTCCAAATATATTTTACACTTTATAATACTGTCAATAAAATATATAATAATTGCGTAAAAATTTATAAAAATATTTTAAATGAGACAGAATTATTAAAAGAATTTAAATTAAAAATTCGTTTGAAAAACAGAAAATATTAAAATTTTCACTGAAAATGTTCGGCGATGTACAAAATCACGCCGATAACTTATCCGAGATCAAAAGTTCATTCAATTACAAATCCATCAATCTCAGTGATAGTTATGACAAATTAATTTATGTCTTTACGACAACTATTATAGCTCTCTGCTTCTTTTTCTCAGTAAATTACAATTATTTCTACATTGACTTTCAATGTAAAACGCAATCGGTGCCGTTTTCCTTTCAGTTTGTTGTCGAATATTTCCCTATATATTGCTGGACAGTGGGCACAATTCCAATAAATAGTGTTAATGACATTCCACAAACTGATGAAGGCTGGGATAAATTAGATAAGATCAACCGTATAACTTATTATCAATGGATTCCGACAATGTTGGGTATTATGTGTTTGGTTTGCTATTTTCCGAGAATGTTGTGGAAACGAATTTCTTCAAGAAATGCTTCAGCTGACCTAATTTCTCACTTGGATAACATCAATTTGCTGTATGAAGAAAAATCTGAATCGGAATTGCTACTTGTGGCAAAAAGATTCCATGACAGTAACACATTATCGAAAACTATGGCTTATAGTCCCTTAATGAAATTCCTGAAAAAATATATCCCATATATTCCATTTAGTGGATATTGTTCAACATATTTCGTCAGTTGGTATTTTATCATCAAATTCCTCTTTATTGGATCTGGATTTTTCAATATTTGGATAATGAAGGATGTCATAGCATTTCCCCATCATGGATTTTATGATTTCTATTTCGAAGTTTTCGTCAAAATATTTGATCTAGATTATTGGCAAACTTCTCTTTATTTCCCTTTCCAAACCATTTGTTACAATAAAGATCTGAAACATATTGGTGGAAGTGCAAGAACATTTTCTCAATGTATTCACCAACAGAATATGAATTATCGAATCATTGTCACATTTTTGAGTGTTTTGTCAATATTTTCCATTCTCATGACTTTGATTGGTCTATTTGTTTGGATCAATCGGATTTGCTTTAGAGTGTCGAGGAGAAGATTCGTCAAAAAATTATTAAAATTAAATCATAAAATTAATTTAAATAATTTAAATGATGAAACGAAAGATATTTTAAAGAAATTCTTGTGTGAATATTTTAAATACGATGAGATCTTTATGCTTCACATGCTGTCAGCAAATGCTGGAGACGTGATTGTCGCAAGGATTGTGGGAATTTTGTGGAAAGAATTTTATCGAAATGAAATGGATCAAAAACTGAATAAAACCGCCTAGACATATTTCTTTGAATATTATATTTGTATAATTGTTTTTTTATTATTTATTCTAATAATTATTAGACAAGTTTCGTATTGTCTAGTTTTGTAATCTTTTTTTGTAGAAATTTGAAAAAATAATTGAAACATGTTAAACATCCCTTTCCTAAATACACCATTCACATCATCACGTCCTCATAGGCTCCTTAAATCAATATAGTTGGTTCTATAATATTTAGGCTGTTTATTTATGGTGAATAGTCTATTAAGTTTGTATATATCTATTAATGCGAGTGTTGTTACGAAATCTTTAGAACCCAGACGAGTCACCTATAAAAATACTGTCTCAGGACAGCTGTTGTGATTGTATTTAATACTTTTGTTTAAGAATACCAAAACAGAATAAATATTATAAATATTAATTATATATAAAAACTATTATAACTTAACAAATTTATTCTAACAATAATATGCCCCTTGAAGCCGGGAAGGAAACTGACAATTTCGGTTCAATTACCTTGACGGACCTTGAAACTTTTATTATGTTATTCTTTGCTTGGAAACTCCGGAGTTATCTCACGATGTGCTTTATCAAACGACTGAACTTTCAAATTTGTGAACTCAAGTTTCGGAATTTTTGATGGGTATTCTCAAAAAGTGACAATTTATATTTTGTCGTTTTGATATTATAGAATTTCAGTCTAGTTTTCTTAAATACTAATATCTCCAGATCTG